>VMDO01006666.1:0-64776 GCA_007922755.1 Pedetes capensis
CTCTGGGATTATAGGCATGCACCACCACGCCCAGCCCCTTCTTTTTTCTTGAGACAAGGTCTTGCTAAACTATACAGACTGCCCCTGGCCTTGAACTCATGATTCTCTTGCCTCCATCTCCCAAACTGATGGGATTACAGGCATGCACCACCATACCTAGCTACCGTGTTTAGTTTTAATTGTTCTTGCTCTTTCCTCTAAATACTATATCATAAGTATATGCATGTGGCTCTGTTCTCTCATATAAGCAAGGCACTTCAGTTGTGACTGGTAGAGGCCCTTTTTTTTGTTTTTGTTTTTTTGGTGGTACTTGGAGTTGAACCCAGGGCCTCATGCTTGCATGGTTGCAAGTACTGTGCTACTGAGCTGTACCCCCAGCCCATTTTTTTACTTTTTGTTTTGAGACAAGTTCTCACTAAATTACTCAGACAGCCTCTGGTCTCAAACTTGCGATCCTCCTGCCTCTGCCTCCCGAGTCGCTGGGATTACAGGTGTGAGCCACTGTGTTCGGCTTTGGAGGGCCATTTTTAGCTGCTCCCTGGGTTAATTTGTTTAGGAGATCAGCACACACCTTGCCTAATACCCAAGGGCAGGTGCCAGGAGGCAGCATCCACGGAGCCGTTCGGTCCATGGAACACCTACTGTGCAAGAGTGCCACGCTGCAAACGTCAAGAACTCTTTTTTCATGGGTGAGTAGACAGAACAAGGACTTTTCTCATCTGTCTCCTTTAGGACAGATGCCAGAAAACAGTATCACAGCAGAGCAAAGCCCAGATGGTCAATGGACTCCCAGTGAGATCGATGGGTATGGCGGTGACTATTGTGTGTGGTGTGGCGTGATGGTGTGTGCATGAGCACAGATCTGTGCACCTGTGGCAAGTGTGGGGTGAGGAGTGGGCAGAAGCACAGTGGTTATGTGTGGGTGCGGGGCATTTGCGTAGTTGGAGGTGAGTATTGTATACATGTAGTTACCACCTGCCTTACCCCACCTGGGCTGAAGATCCATAGTTTATCACTGCACATCCTGGTTGCCTCCTGTTTCTGTCCTGATTCTCTCCTCTGCCCAGCGCCCTTCTCTCCCATCTTCCTCCCAACCTGCAAATCAGGCCCTTCTCCCATAATCACTGGCTGGATTGTCTTCATTTCTCTTCTCAGTTACTGTTCTAGATGGCTCTTCCCGTACACCTTTGCAATCTCTCTTTTTTTTTTTTCCTCCGGCACTGCGGATTAATCCAGGGTCTTACATATGCTAGGCAAACAATCGACCATGGAGCTACCCCCCAGCTTTCTCATACCTTTTTGACCTCCCCACAATTTTCATAGAATTGTTGGCCTCTGCCTCCTTCTTGAAACTCCTCCCCTGGCTTCATAACCCCTGGCTGCCTTCAACTTCTCTGCCACTTAGGTTTGATTTTCTCTCTCCTGATCTTTGCCCTTTGCCCTTGGGTGTTTTTTCTCTTCCTCCCTCCCAAGCCCCTGGCTGCAGGAAGGCAATGGTATGCTCCAGTTGGGCAATGTGAGGAGAATGCAAAATAAGAGCCCTTTATGAAGGTGTGGGGCAGGTGTTGGGAAACCCCAGGGAGCAGTGGTAAACTGGGGGTGCTGGTCACAGTGGGAGCCCTCCCTCCTTCAGGGTTGAGGGCTAAGGAGGAAGCAGGGACAAGAACTAGGGGGCTGCAGAGATGCGGTGAAGGCTGCTGACAAGAGCCCTGACCTTCATTCCAGAGAAGCAGACACGCTGTGGTGACCTGGTGTGGAGAGAGCCAGAGAAATCAGTGGCCTGGCCCCACCCATTCCTACCAGGGCCTCCCAGCAGCTGAAGCCAAACTGAAGCTAGACATGGAGTCAGGGATGCTGGCTTCTACATGGTCAGCCTCTAGGGTAGGGCCAGTCTTGGAGAGGCTCAGAGAAGACACCAGCATTGTCACTATGACTGGATCTGCCCCCTGACTTCACTGACCCTCTTCTCATAATTTTCACACCTCCCACACACAGCTCTCTTCTGAGCTGCAGGAGCCTCCCAGATACCACAGTCGAGGGCTCCTAGGAACCTAGTCACTGAATGCCACTGTGTGCTAGGGGACAGTGACTGAGATTCCCCAACCTCTGCATTCTCCCCTCCATAGCTCCCCTTTTAGCTCCACTCACCATGTGCCTAAGAGACACAGATACCCACATGGGTGTTTTTTTTTTCTCTTCTCCTCCCTTTTCCCTCCTTCCCTCCCTTTCTTTCTTTCTGTCTGTCTGTCTTTCTTTCTTTCTTTCCTTCTTTCTTTCTTGTGGTACTGGGGAAGTTAAAACAGGACCTTGCACATACTTTGCAAGTGCTTTACCATTGAGCTATGCCCTTGACCCTTTTTTATTTTTTACATTGAGACAAGGTCTTGTTAAGTTTCGCCGGCTGCCTCTGGCCTTGAACTTGTGATCCTTCTGCCTCCACTTCCCCAGTTTCTGAGATTCCAGGCATGTGCCACTGTGCCTGGCTTGCCCACATATTTTCTAAGTGAAAATAGGTTTACTTTTTATTTTTTACTTACAAAAATGACACATGCTCTTTTTTCAATAAAAATAATAGTATCAAGTGAATTAAAGTTGTGTGACATAATCCTACCATTCCAGAGAGAAATATTTCCTAGCACATCTAGACTGTAAATATATCTATATATAACGTGAATAATTTTACAGAGAAGAGCTCATATTTTTGTTAACTTAACAACACACTATTTATATGTTTCAATTTCAAGAATTACAGACAATCATTTTTGATAGGGCTACACTGTGGGTATACATAATTAATTTTGGTAATTTCCAAAATTCCACTATTATATACAAAAATACTATTACCAGATAGGGCTTTGGGTAGAAATTGTCATCTATGCCAATATCCATTATTCTCTTTTTCTTTGGAAATAAAACTTCTAATATTTTGTTAGCCTGCAGCAGTTCCACTGTGGCATTCAATCCTGTCAGATCTCAGAAGCTAAGCAGAGTTAAGCCTGGTTAATACTTGGATGGGAGACCACCTGGGAACATCAGGTGCTGTAGGCTTCGGAGTAGGACCCAGCAACCCACTCCTAAAAAACAATCAGCCATTGAAAACCCTAGAATAACAGAGAAGCACTGACAATAGTGTTTCACCTGTTATACATAGGGTCGTTATAAGTCGGACACCAACTCAGTGGCACCTAACAACAACAATAACAAACAATATTTTGTTAGTTCTGGGTCCTTCCTTAAGAATGACAGTTAAATTCCCCAGATTTTCTTGCAGCTAGCTATGCACATGACAAAATTAAGGCCAAGGAGATATAAGCAAAAATGTTGCCAGGGAAGATTCCAGACAAATTCCTTCAAAGACATTCTGGTATGTACCCTTTCACCCCTGGAAGAAAAGAGATGGGGAAGGGTAAAGGGGTGGTGGGGAGAATATACTCAGTAAGACAAGTGGCTTCCTTAGGCCACTGCGTTCATCTAAGCCCTCACCACTTTCATCTTGCTTTGTAAGAAGCTTTCAATGTTCCACCACAAAAATACTTTTCCTCTTTAAGTTAGTGATTTTTTAAAAATGTGTGGTATTTAAGTATACCTCCATCATCATATCGTGGTCCCAGCATCTGCCCCCTCCACCCCCTTATGATGCATCTCTCCAATTTTACACTATACTCAGTTAGAAAGTAAGACCGGATATCAAGCCAATTCATATTTATTTATATCAATCCATAGAGAAAAGTACACAGTAATATGAATAATCTAATTTGAAGGGTAATTTTAAAAGTATGTTTGGCTCTGGAATGTGTGCTTTGGTCCAACACATTTTCATGGGTGGAGAAAGAAAGGGAATGAATGTTTTTTAAAGAATCAGCTTTATCTGGGGGTAATTGATGTACACTAAATAACATTCGTTTTAACTGCACAGTTGGCTGTGTTTTGACAAATGTACACACCCGTGTGAGCACTACCATGATCAAAATACACATTTCCACCACCCCCGGAAGTTCCCCAGCTCTTTGCAGTCTATCTCCCCTCCCACTCCCACCAGCCCCAGGCCACCACTGATAGGCTTTCTGTCACTATAGATTAGTTTTGCCTGTTCTAGAATTTCATTTAAATGGAGTCATACAGCATGTGCTCATTTGTAGGAATGACCACTTAATGGGTGCATATCATGTGAGAAACAAGTACATGATCATTTTTTTTCTTTTTTTCTTTCTTTTTTTTGTAGTGCTGGGGATTGGACCCAGGGCCTTATGCATGCTAGGCAAGTGCTCTACCACTAAGCTACATCCCCAGCCCTCATTTCTCTTTTGTTGTTGGTGGTGGTGTTAGGTGCCGTGGAGTCATGCTCAACTCATAGCAACCCTCATAGTGTTTCCAATGGCTGTTTCGGGATTGCCTTGGGAGTGGATTGCCATGTCTTTCTCCCATATTTACAGTGCTGGGAATTGAACCTGGAACCTCAGAGACTGCAGAGCAGCTCTCTACCAACTGAGCTAAATCCCAGCCCCCATTTCTCTTTTAGGGATGAAAAAACCAAGACTCAGAAGCTAAATAATTTGCTAAAGTTACATGACTAGTAAATTGCCGAGTAGAATTTGTGTCTCCAAGTTTAGGGTCTTTCCTTGAGTGACACACTGCTGCTGCCTTGGTTTTATGGAGACCCTAAAAGATGAGGATGTTAGGGAAAGATAGAAGGTCAAGGCTCACAGTCTTTGAAAAGGCAAGAGCAGGGTACGTGGAATTACTGGAGATTAGACAAAGGGATACATAATACAATGGTAAAATAAATGGTCACAAAGCATTAGAAATCTGCTGTCCAGAGTTGTACAGATAAAAGTAGCATCTGGAGATCTAAGAAGAGAACACTGGCTGGAGGTGTCTCCTGTAAATTCTCAGCAGAACAGGATTATCTGTCACCCTGGGCATTGATTGCAGACAAAGCATGAAATTAAATTGGGAAAATCTGGCTCAGAAGGGACTAGGTCTCAGTTCTTCTTTCTTGTCTGGTCAAACCCATGCTGGAATCTGAAATCTAGAAAAATTACAATTTAATAAAGCAAACAGAGACTTAGTCCCCAAATCCCAGAACAGTAGCACGATGAGTGCAGTTGGATACTTCAAGGAGTTTTAAGGACAAGGAAAAAGAACAGACAGTTCCCTAGTTTGTAAAGAGTCATGTTTCCACAGTGTTATTTGTGTATGTTTTTTTCTTTTCTTTTTTTTTTTTTAATTCAACACATCTTCCTATACAAACCACATTGCAAATGGAGGTTAGATATACCCTCAAATGCTGAGTTAACATATGAGGTGGCAGAAATACCATACACCTCTATAAAAACAATATCAGAACACTTCTAGAACTCAGACAAAACAGTGCTTGTGGACTCATGTACATTTGCAGTCAAAGGCCCCATCCCCCACCATCTTGGGACATCTTGTCATATGGTCCTTCCTCCCACACAGTGTGGGAATCAGCCCCACCACATCTCTGTCCAGGGACATTCTGCCTTAGCTGAGTCCATTCCCTTTGCAAGACAGAAAATTCTTCCTTGTTTCCAGTTGCAGTTTGTCTTCTGCACCTTTTCCTTCCTTGGTCCTAGATCCATTCTTTGACTACATGAGTCTGATGGCTCCCAGGTGACAAGTCTTCAAATAGTTAAGGTCTCCTGTCTTGTTTCTCAAAAGTGTCTTCATTCTGAATGGACCCAGGAGTCACCGTCCTTTGGCTATGTGATAGGTGACCTGGTTTCCAGACTTCCCTTCCCACGGATGTGCTGGAATCAGTCATGCCAGCTCAGGAGAACTGAATGTTAAATACTCAGGAGTGTTATGAGCCATTTGACCCACGGGTAGCCACAGTAGGAGTATTTAAACTACAGAAATCAGAAAATGCCACAAAATAGGACTTTTTTCCCTTTCTTTCTGGAAAGAATGTTATCAAACATTTATGTTTGATCAAATGTTATCAAACATTTACCAACATTACCAATTTGTCTTGTGAAAACAGGCCATCTAGAATCAACTTTAGTATTCCAGACATCCACTAATACAAGTACAGTATGTAATCTTCTACTTATCTTTCCTTTTCTTTCTTCCTTCCTTCCTTCCTTTTCTTTTCTGTTTTCTTTTCTTTTTCTTTTCTTTTTTCTTTTCCCCAATAGTAGGAGTTGAACCCAGTGCATGCTAGACAAGTGTTTGGCTACTGAGCTGCACCCCAGCCCCCACCCTTTAGTTGTTGTTGTTGTTTGTTTTTTGCTTTTTATTTTGAGACAAGATCCTCCTGCTTCAGCTTCCCCAGAAATTGGGATTACAGGTGTGCACCAAAGTGCCCAGCAAATCCTTTCTTTTCTTTCCTTTCTTTCTCTCTCTCTCTCTTTCTTTCTTTCTTTTTCTTTCTTTCCTTTCTTTCTTTCCTTCCTTCTTTCCTTCTTTCTTTGCTGTTTTCTTTCTTTCTTTCTTTCCTTCCTTCTTTCTTTCTTTCTTTCTTTCTTCTTTCTTTGCTGTTTTCTTTCTTTCTTTCCTTCTTTCTTTCTTTCTTTCTTTCTTCTTTCTTTGCTGTTTTCTTTATTTCTTCCTTTCTTTTTTCTTTCTTCCTTTCACATATTTTTTGGGGTCAGAGTCTTACTAGGTAGCCCCAGTTGGCCTCTAACTCCTAATCCTCCAGCCTAAGCCTCTTGCATTTTGGGATTCTTCAGACACTTTTTTTTTAATTCTCTCTCTCTCTATATATTTTTTTTCATCATCATTCACTTTTACAGTTGATCTTTAAAAACCTAAGTACTGTGTAGGACTTGTTTCTAGCTTGTTGCTGTAATGCATACCTGTAATCCCAGCTGTTTGGGAGGCAAAGGGAGGAGTATGGAGACTTCAAGGGCATCCTGGGCAACACAGTGAGATCCAGTCTCAAACTAAGTAAATAAGTAAATAGTTTTTAAGAAGACTTGCTATTTCTGTCCATGACAGGTCTATCTGGCACCATTCTTTCTCTTTCTTCTTTCTTTCCTTCCTTCCTTCCTTCTTTTTTTTTATTATTATTTTTGTTGCAGGCCAGGGATCAAACCTAGCGTCTTGCACATGCTAGGCAAGTGCTTTACCACTGAGCTTTTGTCTTTCTGATGGGGTAGTGTCCAATATAGAATACAGAAGCTCTTCTTCGCTCTTTATTTTATTTTATTTTTTGTGGTACTGTGGGGTTGAACCCAAGGGATCACATATATTTTGCATGTGCTCTACCACTGGGCAGCATCCCCAGCCCATTTTTTATTTATCTTGAGACAGAGTCTCACTAAGTTTCTATAGGCTGCCTCTGGCTTCAAACTTGTGATCCTCCTGCCTCCACCTCCCAAGTTGCTGGGATTACAGGCATGTGCCACCATGCCTGGTCCCACTTTAATGTTATATATATATATATATATATATATATATTTTTTTTTTTTTTGTGTGTGTGTGTGTGTGTGTGTGTGTGTGTGTGGTACTGGGGGTTGAACCCAGGCCCTTGAACTTGCATACTTTGCAAGTGCTATACCACTGAGCTGCACCCCCAGCCCATTTTTTTTTTTTACTTTTTGAGACAGGGTCTTGCTAAATTACACAGACTGCCTCTGATCTCGAACCTGTGATCCTCCTGCCTCCGCCTCCCGAGCTATGCACCTAGCTCTTTGTCTGTATACTTGATACACTTTTCTTCTATGTATTCTTCTTTTATAGGGGTTCTTTATTTTTTGCCTGTGTGTGTATGGTTCTGGGAAATCAAACCCAGGGCATTCGGCCACTGAGCTGTGCCCACAGCCCATTTATTTTTTGTTTTTTATTTTGAGACAAGGTCTTGCTAAATTATGGAGGCTGCCTTTGACCTAGAATTTGCGATACTCCTGCTTCCATCTCCTGAATCCCTGGGATTACAGGTGTATGCCACTGCACCTGGCATACAAGAGTTCTTATCTTGACACCCATGACAACATAAAGACCTCAGTAGGAATCCCCAGGAAAAAAAGTATATGTAAAGTTTTGTGAGTATGACATATAGTGGTTTGTATGTCTGTTTGTTCGTTTGTTTGTTTATGACAGAGTCTCTCTATATAGACTAGGCTGCCTCAAACTTTCCTTTCTCCTGCTTCCTGAGTTCTGGGATTATACATGTGAATCACCATACCTGGTTTGTTTTTGTCTTTTGAGATAAGGTCTTGCTATGTAGTCATAGGCTGGTCTTAAACTCACTATGTAGCCCAGATTGGCTTTGAATTCACAATCCTACTGCCTCAGTCTCCTGAATTCTGGGATTACAGCTGTGCACTCTAGCACCTGGCTTGGTTTAGATCTTAAATGGTTACCAAAGGCCATGTGCTAAAGCTTTGGTTGCCAGCATGTGGTGCTAGTGGGAGGTGGTAGAACCTTTAAGAGGTGGGGCCAAGTAGAAAGAAGTAAGATCCCTGGGGCTGTGGCCTTGAAGGGGATGTTGGGATTCTGGCCTCTCTTTTCTCCCCTGCCATCTTTTGCTTCCTGGCTGCCATGAGCTGAGCAGTTTCCTTCACTGTGAGCTTCTGAGATGGTGTTCTGCCTCTCCACAGACCCAGCACCCATGGGGCCAAATGACCATGGATTGATTGAAACCTCTGAAACCAAGAGCCAAAGGAAATCTTTCCTTCTTAAGGTTGTTTGTCTCAGGTATTTTGTCATAGCAACCAAAAGTTGACTAACACAGTGCATTTATCTGAGGACAGTATATATAACTTGTTTTTTTTGTTGTTGTTGTTTGTTTGTTTTTAAGATAGGGTCTCATTGTATAGCCAGGCTAACCTCAAACTCACAATCCTCCTGCCTCAGCCTTCCAAGTATATAACTTTCATTAGATTCCTTAAAAATATCTAACACCACAGGAATATGAGATCTTTTTTTCCTAGACACTGATGAAACATAGACAGGGAGTTGGGGATGTAACTCATTGGTAGAATACTTACCTAGCATGTGCAAGGTCCTGGGTTCTATCCCCAGTATCACAGACCCAAATGTGTACAGGAAAGAACCACCTCTCACTAGAAGCAATGACACTTAAGAAATCAAATATAAATCTAGATGTGGTGGTGCAGGCCTGTAATCCTAGGATCCAGGAGGCTGAGACAGGAGGATTGGGGCGAGTTTGAGATCAGCCTGGACTACATAGTGAAACTCTGTCTGAAAACACTAAAAAAACAAAACAAGAAAGAAAGAAAGAAAGAAAGAAAGAAAGAAAGAAAGAAAGAAAGGAGGAGTCAAATTATAATAAATACTTTTGCATGGACCTTGAAGACTGATGCTCTGAAGCCCAGCAAGTATAGTTGATAGAAAATGGGTAAGTAGGTATGACAGAGGCTGGTGGTGGTGTAAAGAACTTTAAAGTAATTGGTTAGAGCCTCTAGGAGGCTCTATATCAAATTTTACCTGGAAAGTTTGGCTATATGGATTCCCTCTTCCTCAATAAAGGTACACTGCTAGTAATCCCTTAAGACAAGTCATAATAAGGGAGTTTTTGTTGACAAAAGGAATAAAATGAAGGGAGAAATTGGTTTAGGAATTCCTAAAGTGAATGAACTGAACAAAGACCCCATAAAAATGAATAAAGAGGAAATCTGGGAAGTCCTCATGTATTTATTGGGCAAGGTGAAGTTGTGCTCAACACCACTGGGGCCACAGCATGGAGAATTTGACTCAGGCCAGTGCACATGGTCTCCTGGGGGCCATGAGTGGCTCTGGGTGAGGGAAGGGAAGAAAGATGCAGGCAGGTGATCTTTGAGACCTTAATGTGATTGAAGGGATCTGCAGGCCCATTGTTCCTGTAAATCCCTTGTCTGACCATGTATCCTGATTTTTTGTTTGACTATTCGTTGCTATGTCAATGGTGGTTGTGTTAGCTGACTTTTTGTCACAGTTACAAATACCTGAGAGAAATGGTTAAAAGGAGGAAAGATATATTTTGGCTCACAGTTTCAGAGGTTTCAGGCTGTAGTTATCTTGTCCCATTGCTTTGGACCTGAGGGGAGGCTGAACATCATGGCAGCCAGAGTGTGCAGCAGGGGCTGCTCACCTCAGGGCGGACAGGAAGCAGAGGGAGACAGAAGGGGCTGGGGACAAGGTACTTCTCTTTAGGACATGTCCCTAGTGACCGATTTCCTACAAATAGGCCTCATCTCCTACTTCACCACCTCACAATAATGCCATCATACTATGAATCCATCAGGGCATTAATCCATTGATCAGGTGAAAGCCCTTAGGATGCAATCACTTCCCCAAAGCCCATCAGCTGGCAACCAAACCTTTAACACATGAGTCTTTTGTGTGTGGGGGGAGGACACTTCATATTCAAACCATTTTGGGACAACTGGGGAGATTTGATTGTGCACTGGATATTAAATGATATTACTGTTATTTTTCTTAGATATGATAATGACACTATTATTATATAGGAGACTGTACTTATTTTTATTTTTTATGAAAGAAGTATTTATTTATTTTAGCAGGGCCAGGGATCAAGCCCTGGGCCTCATGCATGCTAGGCAAGCACTCTAGCACTGAGCTACATCCCCAGCTCCTGACATGATATGTTTAGAGGTAAAGTTTCCTTTCTTCTTCTTCTTCTTCTTCTTCTTCTTCTTCTTCTTCTTCTTCTTCTCCTTCTCCTTCTCCTTCTCCTTCTCCTTCTCCTTCTCCTTCTTCTTCTTCTTCTTCTTCTTCTTCTTCTTTTTGGCTTTAACAGGTCCTGCCACATAGCCCAGGCTTGGCCTTCTAAATGTTGGGATTACAGGCGTGTGCCACTATACCTGGTATAGAGATGAGGTACCTTGATTTTTACAACTTACTGTCAAATGTTAGCAATTGTGGAATCTGAAGTAGAGGGTTTTTTTTTTTTTTTTCAACTTTTCTGTTTTTTATTATTGTTGTTGTGTTGTTTGTCATTTTCCTGAGACAGGGTCTTGCCGGGTGGCCCAGGCTGCCCTTGAACTCATTGTGTAGCCCAGGCTGGCCTCCTGTCCCTGCCTACAGAGTACTTGTATTACAGATGTACCCCACCATGCTTGTCTTTGAAATTTTTCATAACAAAAAGTTGCAGGAAACTTTTGGAAAAAACTTCAAGTATCTTATCACCTGGGCGAGTATTTTCTCTCTGAGGATGTCAAAAACTAAATATAATAATCAGAGAAAATTATTGACATCCTTGGGAAAAATTGGGGCCACAAAGTACCCAGCTAATAAGACATCTGTCAGGGTGAGAAAACAACAGAAAACCCAGTCCAATTCAACACTTACACAATAGGTAGAAGCATTAGGCCAATACTTTTCTCCCTACGGTTTTGTAAGAAATACTTGAGACTATATCAAAGAAAGTGCAGGGTGGGCCAGACACATAGAAGATGCTACTACAAACAGTTGATTCTTTTTTGTCATTCTTGTTACTTGTTTGTTTTTTGAGACAAAGTCTCCCTCTGTAGCCCCAGGATGGCCTCAAACTCAGGTCCTCCTGTCTCAGCCTCCTGAGTGCTGGGATTATAGGAATGCGCCACCATGCCTGGCTCAGTTGATTCTCATTATTTGAGGTAGTTATGTTCTGTAGAGTTACCACGAACACTGAATTAATGAATACTGACCCATTGCTCTTACAGGAAATATGTAGTTAGGTTACTGAGCCCCTGGTCAAAACATTTCTGTCAGCCAGTTAATATTTAAACTTATTTTGTGTGTGTCTGTTTAAAGATGCCTTATTTAGGGACTGGAGGTCTAGCTTAGTGGTTCAGCCCTTGCTTAGCATGCATGAGGCCCTGGGTTCAATCCTTAGCCACACACACACACACACACACACACACACACACACACACACACACACACACACACACACACTTTTTTTTTTTTAATGTCTGTTGTTGATTCTTTAGCATTGAACTACTGGCCAAGAGCGCTATATAACTCATGCTTTATTGAAGTTTATCCAACACATGTATTTTCTCTGTAAGGCACATGATAGCTCCTCCTTGCACTTAGGAATACCAGACAGCAATTCAGTGTTATGCTTCAGGGATGTTTTAAACTGCAAAATCACAAAAAAAAAAAGGAAAAAAAAAAGAAAAGAAAAGAAAAAGAAAAAGAAAGAAAGAAAGAGAAAGCAATCAATCAAGCAAGCAAGCACAGAAATGTGGGAAATGTGGCACTAAATATACCACAAAAAGACTTGCTTACGGCATGAAAACCAAAACAAGGAGGCAGAGCATTGCCTCACCCAATCTCAGGTGGAGACATTGGGCAACTCATGCACATTAGGCCACTCAAACTTTTTGTCGCTTTGCACATATTCCCAATAACTGTGAAAGCACCACAAGCATTGATTGGGGGCCAAAAATAAATTTTAGCATGTAAACAAAACACAAGTACAGAATCCATGCATAATGAGGATCAACTATACTATGATATGGACAATTGTTGTTTTTGATGGTTAAAGAGATTTTTTTTCTTCTTACTTTCTTTGATATGCTTTTTCTCCCCCTCCCCTGTGATACTTGGGCGTTGAATCCAGGGCCTCACATATGCTTTGCAAGTGTTCTACCACTGAGCTGCACCCCCAGCCCTTTTTTTACTTTTTATTTTGAGGCAGAGTCTTGGTAAGTTACACAGGCTGCCTCTGGTCTTGAATTTGGGATCCTCCTGCCTCCGCCTCCCAAGCTGCTGGGATGACAGATGTGCTCCACTACACCTGCCTTTTTCATATGCTTTATTTGTTTGGAGAATTATTAGGTAGGCAAGGTAAGTGGTCTTATTCAAATTGTAGACGTTGAGAGTGAGTACACTATTGAGTGGTAGAGATAAGACTGGAGCTGGGATTTAACCTCCTGTTCCAGGATTTGTCGTCTCTGAGTGCTTTTAGCTTCAATTACTAGGAGGGGTGGTTATTCAAGCTTACCCACAGCTACTGAGTTTTGAAATCTTCCTGTTTCCAGTCACCTTGATAATGAAGGAAGTGATTTTGATTATGAGCTTTTTAATTTATATCAGTATAGGCTCATGGAATGTACTTTATTCTATAGAATATAGAATCCATTACCACTGTTACTTATTTTATTGCTCAAACTCTCCCATCTTTGGCTATTGGGAGTTCCTTCATGTTGACTCTTATGTCCTTTCAACAAACTCCCATCCTTTTCTGAGGTTCCCCCGCCCCAAGACAGAGTCTCACTGTGTAATGAGGCTGACCTCCAGCTGCCTACATAGCCTCAACTGTCCTGGAACTCGTAATCCTTCTGCCTCCACCTCCCCAGTGCTGGGATTGCTGGGGTGCACCACCACACCCAGCTCTCACTTTTTAATTTTCTGCCACCATATGACGCTCCAGATTTATCTTGTGTTTTCCCTCCCCAGCTTTGGAACCAATCACTCTTCCAAGGAACTTCGTTTCCCTTTTAGAAGAATGGTGTTCAAAAGCCTAACCTGGCCTCTAGATTGCTCAAGGGCTGCTGGGATGTCATTCTTCCATGCTCTCTGTGTTTGTGACAAGGGATTAACTAGGGGAACTGGCTCATTCAATTATAGTAGCTGAGAAGTCCCAAGATAGGTCACCCATACTCTGTGGAACCATGGCTTCTGCCAAGTCCGCAGACCTTAGAACCAATGAAGCCGATGATCTAACTCTCAGTCTGTGGCCAAAGGCCTGACAGCCCCAGGGACAACTTGTTCAAGTCTCAGAGTTCAAAGACTAGAGAACCTGGATTTCTAATGTCCAAGGGCAGGGGAAAGGCATTCTGCTCCAGAGGAAAGAGCAAGAACTGGCCCTTTCTCTCTTTTTATTCCATCCAGGCCTGCTCCCCTTCAGGGTGGGGCTTGACTCATACTCAAATCTTCTCTAGAAGGACCCTGACAGACATGCCCGGGGGCAGCCCGATCATTCTAACCCTATGCCAAACCACCTAGGTTTCCCTCCTAGAAGACAGTGAGCTCAGCACCTCTTGAAGCAACAAAAATAGTTAATGCTCTGCCAGCTAGCTGTTGTTAGGTGCCGTCTAGGACAGCTAGTAATGTGGCCCTGCAGAACCTTTCATTTTTATTTATTTATTTAATTTTTTGTGGTACTTGGGGGTTGAACCCAGGACTCTGCACATACTTTACAAGTGCTCTGCCTCAGGGGCATACTGCAGGCCCATTTCCTTTTTCTTTTTCTTTCTTTCTTTTTTTTTAATGTGGTACTTGAAGACTGAATCCAGGGCTTCATGCATACTTTGCAAGTGCTCTACCACTGGGCTGAACACCCAGCTCCTTTATTACTTTTTATCTTGAGACTGGGTCTCGCTAAGTTACACAGGCTGCCTCTGGCATCAAACTCGAAATCCTCCTGCCTCCACCTTCCAAGTCTCTGGGATTATAGGCCTGTATGCTACCGTGCCAGGCTCCCAAAATCTTTTAACATCACAAGTTCTTTAGCATTTATTTTCTTTGTGACCCACCCACATTATGTAATATGCACTAAGTTGTTGTTAGGTGCCATTGAGTCAGTGTCCAACTCACAGCCACTATACGTACAACAGACGAAACACTATTGTTAGTGCTTCTCTGCTATTCATAGGGTTTTCAATGGCTGATTGTTTTTTGGGAGTGGGTTGCCAGGCCCTTCTCCCAAGCCTATAGTACCTGGTGTTCCTAGGTGATCTCCCATCCAAGTACTAACCAGGCCTGACCCTGCCTAGCTTCCGAGATCTGACGAGGTTGGATGCCACAGTGGTGTGGCTGCAGATGCACTAACTGTAGCATATAATTTATGTTCAACCAAGGACAATTCCTCTTTCCTCACTGCAGCTCAGGGAAGCCAAAAGGTTGGACACCCCTGCACTAATCCCTTCCCTAGAAGAGAACATTAAATGTTTGAGAGATGTTCACTACTTTTCTGATTTCTTCTCTCCTACTCCTGGTACTGAAGATTGCTTATGGCCAAGACTGCATCTCGTTTTTTCCATTTTTGCCTCACTTTTTAGCATGATGCCTGTCATCAAGCTGACAAGCCATGCGTTTCGATGAGTGAGTAAATGAAAGGAAAAGAGTGGGTGTGGATGCATGGGTTTAGGACTTTGGTATGTTCCAGGACATCAGAAGGGAGGAAAGAGGATGGTTATTATACAAAGGTGACCAAATACTAAATAAAGTAATCTCCATCAGGCCAGAAAACAAAGCAAGCCTTGGATGGGAAGGTGGCACAGGTGAGGTCAGGCTGCAGTCAGAATAGCAGGCAGAAGATTCAGCTCAGAGGAAGAGGGAGAAGCTGGAGAAATCCTTTAGAAGGAGCTGCAAAGTGTCTGCTGTTGCACAGGCACTTTTTGCAACTACTTCCTCCCTGTCCTCTGAAAAGCATCCTTTATTTTCCCTAAAACTGTTTGAAAAATAGGCCAGTTCCAAGTTCCTTTCTCCATCCCATCATTTATAAAATATATTTTGTCAGTGTCACACTGTTAGGATAAGACAAAAGCCAGGCACCCCCTTTCACATAAGGTATGTTCTAAAGTGGCGCCTCAGGGGATATATTTCTGAAGGGAAAAGGTGGGCTTGGTAGGAGGCAGAAGGAGATATTTATTTGTTTGTTTGTTTGTTTTTGCAGCTCTTGGAGGTTGAACCCAGGGTCTCGCACATACTTTGCAAGTGCTCAACCACTGGACTGCAGCCCTATCCTCCCTTTTTTATTTTTTATCTTTAGAAAAGTTCTCCCTAAATTACACAGGCTGCCTCTGGCCTTGAACTTGCAATCCTCCTTCCTCCACTTCCCAAGTCTCTGGGATTACAGGCATGAGCAAGCACACCTGGCTCAGAAGGAGATTTTAGAAACATGTAAAGACTGAAAAAAATTTGAAGATGGGGATACAGCTCAGTGGTAGAGTGCTGCCTAGCATGCATAAGACCCTGGGTCCTTACACATTAAGCAAGTGTTCTACCACTGAGCTACCTCCCCAGCCCTTGGTGTTTTGAGACAGAGTCTCACTATGGAACTCAAGCTAGCCTTGAACTGACTATGGAGCCCAGGCTGGCCTTATATTAGTGATCCTCCTGCCTCTGCCTCCTGAATGCTAGAATAACAAGTGTGTGCCACCATGCCTGGCTGTGAGTTATTTCTGATAATTTTTAAATAATTGTTTGACTCAGCATTTTATGTATACAAACACACAATTACACATACATGTACACAAAACAGATACACACACACACACACACACCAATATGCCATACACAAATACAAATATCCATGTACATAAACACTGATACACAAACATACTTACATACACACAAACACAACATAAACAAACACACACACAAGACACATGTACAAAGCCCTTGTTAGTGGTGCTGGCCTCTGTAATGCAGGCCTTTAATCCCAGCAATTTGGGAGGCTGAGGCAGGAGGATCGTGAGTTCGAAGCCAGGGGCAGCTTTTGTAATTTAGCGAGACTCTGACTCAAAATAAAAAAGAAAAAGGGGCTTGGGATTCAGCTGAGTGGTAGAGCACTTGCCTAGCATGGATGAGGTCCTGGGTTCAACCCCTCAGTACTGAAAAAAGGCTTTGTTGATGAAACAAAACGAAAGCCATATAATCCGAATGTACATGTGAAATCTATTTCCCAGGGAAGAAAAATTGTAATTAATTTGCAGGAAAAAAATGTAAGCATTTAAGCAAGTTTCTGTTTTTCTAACAACCAGTGAGAAGATGAAAGAAAAGGGAACAGAGCTATGGAGGCTTTCCCTGAGCACCTGCCCCAGGTAAGCTTGCATCTGAGCGGCAGGGATGTGGCCTGCCTTTACAGGAAGCCTCCCAGGAGTCAGCACTCAGAGACTTCAGGACACACTTGCTAGAAGGGTGCATTGGCTAGAGAAACATGCCAAGCATTAATCTATGTGTAGAGAATAGCAGTTAAAGGAAACTGAAGAGCCAGGCATCCTGACAAGCACCTGGAATCCCAATACTTGGGAGGCCAAGGCAGGAGGACTTCGAGTTCAAGCCCAACATTGTGAGACTGTGTCTAAAACAACAGCAACAACAAACTGAAGAGAGAGCTTCAGAGGCCAAGAACAACAGCAAGAGACGTGAAAAGTTTAGGGGGAAAGGAAACAAGAGAACTTGACACCAAAGGTCATGAGGAAAAGAGAAGAAAAGCATGGGGGAATATTTACACATCTTGAACTTGTGGGGAGAGGTCAACGCAGAGGGAAGGCTGACAACTCCCAGGTGGCGGTGGTCAGGTGGGAACGATGCTCAGACATGCTTGGTGGGTGGACCCCTCTGAGCAGAGGCCGTGGGAAGAGGGGAGGACTTCTCCCTGGGGAAGTTCTGTGCCTGCTTGCTTCCTCTTGACCCCACCACGCCGTGCACAAAGCCCCCAGTGAGAATGTGTGATAAGAGCTTACAGCTCCACTCTCCCAAGGGAGATGCACGTTCTGAGGCTCCCACCTTTCCCACTCCCTGCAGCCCACCAAGGACTGGCTTACACTCTCCTCCAGGACTCAGATTAGAGGTGACCTCCTCCAGGAAGTCTTCCCTCACTCTCTACTCTCCAGTGGTGGTTAGAAAGTCCCCCTGATCCCCGCCAAACTTCCCTCCAGCACTTGTCATACTGGGTGCAAGTGGTCCACATGAACTGGCCTCTCAAGAGGCTGGGAGCATTTGGGATATAGGCTATGACTTGTTTCCCAAGATAAAAGTTCCCAGTGCCTAACTTAGGGTCCGAGGTCTAGTAATGAGAAAGTGTGCGAAGAAAAGGAGCAAGGAAGACCGTTATAGTGGTGCACACTTGTCATCCCAGGGACTAGGGAGGCAGAGGCAGGAGGAGCACAAGTTCATGGCCAGAGGCAGCCTGTGTAACTTAGGGAGACCCTGTCTCAAGATAAAAAAAAAAAACATGGGCTGGAGGTGTGGCTCAGTGGTAGAGCCACACATGCAAAACCATATGTGGGGCCCTGGGTTCAGTCCACAAAGACTGCAAAAAAAAAGAAAAAGAAAAAACGGAAAATATTTTTTAAAAAGAAAGAAAGACAGAAAGAAAGGAAGGAAGGAAAGAAGGAAGGAAGGGAGGGAGGGAGGGAAAAGAAAAGAAAAGAGAAAAAAAAGAGAACAGAAGAGAAGAGAAAAGAAAAAGAGCAAGGAAGGCCAGGGGATCTTCACAACCTGAAGGTGACGGCTCTCAGAGTGCAGCCCTTTTCAGGGACACTTGTGCTATTAGGAAGGCCTGTTTTACCCTTGGTGGGAAGTGAGGATCCTAATGTCAGCTGTGGGTATGAGGGCAAAGGAGGCAGAAGGAGACTGAGGAAGCTAGGACCACATCCTTCAGGGGCACCTTTCTACCTGTCACTATTGCATTCTTCCCCAAGGAGTGCAGAGGCGCGAGGCAGAAGAGAGAAAGAAGTGAGAACCTGTCTTTCACCAGCCTGTCCCATCAGCCAGGAAACCGGGAACAACAGGCCATTCTATTCCGCCGAGGGTCTGTGTCCATTCACTCCACAAATATTTATGGAGCGCCTGGTACGTGCTGGGCGTTGTTCTAGAGACCGGAAAAGTAGTAACAAAGTAAATATGCTGTTCCGTGGGGGGGTGCTGGGTGAAGGTTGGGGAAGTAGTCAGGTGATCATATGTGTTATGAGAGCAATAATGCAGGGGGCTGGGGTGTAGTTCAGTGCGAGAGCACTTGCCTAGCATGCACAAGCCCTGGGCTCATGCCCAGCACCCCCACCCCACAAATGGCAGCTTAAGTGGGATAGAAAAGGGTGGAGAGGGACAGTGAGAAGCTGTTTCATACAGGTTGGTGGGGAAGGCATCTGTGCTAAACTGACTTTTGAACAAATACCTGAAGGAAACAAAAAGGAAGCCAGTGCATGTCTGGAATAAGAACATTCTAGGCAGAAGGAGCCTGTAGCCCTGTGGATTTTGATCCCATCAGATCTCAGAAGCTAAGGATGGTTGGGCCTGGTTAGTACTTAGATGGGAGACTGCCTGGGAACACCAGATACTGTAAGCTTGGGAGAAGGACCTGGCAACCCGCTTCTAAAAATCGATCCACCAATGAAAACCCTGTGAATAGCAGAGAAGCATTGACAATGGTGTTTCACCTGTTGGAGTCAGATATGGACTTAACAGCTCCTAACAAGAACAACAGGCAGAAGGAATAGCAAATGCAAAGGCCCTGAGGCTGAAGTGTGCTGTGTGTGTTAGAAAAGCCACAAGGAGGACACAGTGAGAGGACAAAGTAGTTAGAAAGATCAGAGGGATGTCAGGGAAGTGGATCACATAGCACCTAGCATGATGTGGGGAGGACTTGGGGATTCAACTCTGAGTGTGTGGTAGGGAGCTCTGGCAGTTTAGGAGAAGAAGAGAGACAGGATCTGACTTAGGTCTCAACAGTATCCCTCAGGTGGCTAGGCAGAGAATTGAATATGCAGAAAACAAGAGTGGCACTTGGCAGAGCAGGCCTGAGCTGCTGCTGCAAAGGTCTGGACAAGAGATGGCGATGACTTGGGCTACAGCGATGGCAGAAGAGGTGACAAAGAGGGGAGGCACCTGGCCCTACAATGAAGGTGGGCTGGTACAGTGTGTTGAGGGAATGGACATAGGTCAGGGGAGAGAAGACCAAGCAGACCAGCTGGGAGGGTGGAGTGAGGATGGCTAAGGCAGAGCCGTTTTATGGGAGAAGCGAGGAGTGGGGGTTGGGGCATTCTGGGCGTGGTTCCTAGACCCTGATGCAGAGATGACACGTGTGCTATTTACCTTATTGAATGAGGTCTGTTTTGCACACAGCTCAGTACGCCAATCACTGAAGTGATGAATTTTGCAAAAGAGAGTTTATTCGTGAGGGGGCTGATCATGTGGAGAATGGGGAGCAAACCTCAAATCTGCCTCCCTGAAGCATAGGGCTTAGGGGTATTTATGGGATAGAGAAACAGGGTGAGCTGGGTGTGATGGTGCACACCTGTAATGCCAGGTGCTTGGGAGGCTGAGGCAGGAGGATCAAGAGTTCAAGGCCAAAGCAGCCTGCACAACTTAGCAAGACCCTGAATCAAAATAAAAAAGGGGGCTTGGAGGTGCAGCTCAGTAGTAGAGCACTTGCCTAGCATGCAGGAAGCCTGGGTTCAACCTCTAAGAACTGCAAAAGAAAGAAAAAAGGAAAAGTAAAGGAGGAAAGGAAAGGGGAGGGAAAGAAAGGGAAGGAAGAGGGTGTTGGGAGGCGTAGGGAAAGGTGATCAGAGGCAAGGAAAGGCTAAGTCATCCGTGGCCTGTGGGGGGAGACAGACCTCATGGCCCTTCCTAGCAGGCCTATGCAGAAAATGGCGGCATTAGCATGATCACAGGGTGGAGGTTTAGCCCTCTGGTGTCAAAGTTTCCCCCATCAGACACTTGACAGGCCCAAGTGAGAGGTCAGTGGTTCCAGACTATTTGAGCTACCCCCTCCAAGTCCCTGAAAAACAACTTAGGTAACTAGTGCCATCATGCCCTGTAGGTCAGAAGTGTCGATAGCTAAGTGGGCGGTAGTGTCCTGCTGAGCTATGTGACCTTGAAACCTGGTGAGAAAAACATGTACAAGTGAATGGCTTCTTCCCATTTTCCCCCAGTCTCTTCTATTGCTGTGTAGCAAAAGCCCCCAACACCTAGCGTTTTGAGGCAGTGTTCATGGAGTATGTCACTCTTTCTGTGGGTCAGGGACCTAGGGTTTCTCACCGACAGCCAAGCCATTGGCTGGGGCTGGCACAAGTTACCTCAAGGCTTGGGTAGGGGACTCATTCCTGGGGCTGCTGGTAGCATTCAGTTCATTGCAGGCTGCTGGCTGAGACCATCAGTTCCTGCCCACTTAGGCCCTGCCATGGGGATACCCCCAACACGGCAGCTGGCTGCCCTCAGAGGGTGCCGACAGCACCAAAGTCTTCACTTTTTTTCTGTAACTTGATCTTGGAAGTGACATTCCAACTTTTCTGCTGTGTCCTACTTAAGAGGGTCTGTGATGAATAGTGTGAGCATCAGTGGGTAGGACCTTGGGGAACTATGCTGGAGGTGGTCTCCCACGTAGTGGAAGCAATTAGGTAAACCAACCCGAGTTCTGGGAGAGGTGGAGGCTGAAGGACATAGGGGGCTTAGCAGAGATACAAGGCAGAGCTGAGAACTAGATTGACAACGGAGTCCGGGGACCTCTAATGTTTGGAGGTCAGGAAGAAGAGGATGAGCCAGCAAAGGAGCCCAGGAAGAAGGACTAAGGAGATGGGTGGAAGTGGAGATAGTGGTCACCTTGATGTCCCATGGGCTAATAGAGCCATCTGTTGGCAGGAGAGAGAGGGGTCAGGCAGTCAAAAGCCACTGATGGGACCAGTCAGTAGTGAAGGCAGAGAACTACCTAGGGGTTGGTTGGGAAGGAGACCACGTTGACAAGAGCGTCTCCGTGGAGCGGGGTGTGAAGGCTGGGCTGGAGGGGTTCTAGAGGGACTGGCAGGAGGGGCAGCAATACTTTTGAGGAGTCTTGGTATAGATGGAAGCATAGCTTTGTATACCGGTGCCTTAAGCTTTCCTACATCAAGAAACGCGGTTGAGCTGATTCTTAGACCTCTCTCGGCCTCTCTTTAACACACTGGTCTCCCCAGTCCTCCAGCCTCTCCATGCCAGCCACCCCAGTGAGGATGAGGGACTGGAACCAAAGACGTCTGCCCAAGTTATATTTGCTTGCGTTTCTGGCACTAACATGTAACAACCAAAAAATACATGTCTTGTGAGACTAGAGCAGAGACACACGCTATTAGCTCCCTGTCATCAGCTTGAGGCACCTTATATCCCAAATCAGCTACCTTTAGAGGATCTGGGGCCCGTGGGCTGGGAACGGAGCGGAGGTGGGGGTGGGGGCAGGAAGCAGTGCTAAACGGAAGCTTATCATTGACTGCCCTCTTGTGGTCATTTGGCGGACTGCTCTCAATGCAAATTAATCTCTCCTGGGATGATGGGAAGGGTTGAGTGAATGGTTGGAAGAGAACCTATTTAGCCAGGCACATGTAATCCCTGCCTGCAGCTGTAGCCCTGTGTTATCCGATCCCACCAGATCTCGGAAGCTAAGCAGGGTCAGGCCTGGTTAGTACCTGGATGGGAGACCGCCTGGGAACACCAGAAGCTGTAGGCTTGGGAGAAGGACCCGGCAACCCACTCCCAAAAATCAATCTGCCATTGAAAACCCTATGAACAGCAGAGAAGCACTGACAATAGTGTTTCCCCTGTTGTACAGAGGGTCGCTATGAGTCGGATACCGACTTGACGGCACCTAACAACAACAACAACAACAACAACAACATGTAATCCCTGCGACTAGCGGGGCTGAGGTAGGAGGATTGTGAGCTTGAGGCCAGAGGCAACCTGTTCAATTTAACAAGATAAAACAAAACAAAATAAAATATAAATATAAACATAAAGGAGGCTGGGCATGCAGCTCAGTGGTTTGGTGCTTGATTTAGCATGCACAGGGCCCAGAGTTCCACCCTTCAGTACTGCAAAAAACAAACAAAACAATCTATTATGTGTCCAGTAAAAGTGAGCTGTTGTCATAATGCTCATGATTTGGAAGAACGTGACCCAAATAAAATGTTCCTTAACTTCACTCCCAACCTTTTTAGTTCTCAAATTTTGTTGTTGTTGTTGTTGTTTTGTTTTGTTTTTCTTCTGAGAACGGAATCCAGGGGCTAGACATGCTAGAAAAGTATTTTACCACTAGGGTACCCTTCCCCTGTCCTTACTCTCAACATGTTTTGAGAGTAGAGGAAGTGTCCTAAAAGGAGTTCTCTCCTTTTATCTTATTTATTTATTTATTTATTTATTTTCGTGGTACTGTCTGGCTGAACCCCATGCTTCACAATAATTTTGCAAGCACCCTGTCACTGAGCTTCACCACCAGGCCCTTTTGTTATTTTTTATCTTGAGTCAGGGTCTTGCTAAATTGCTCCGGCTACCTCTGGTCTCAGACTTGCGATCCTTCTTCCTCTGCCTCCTGAGTCCCTAAGATTACAAGCGTGAACCACTGGACCCAGCATTTTTTTTTTCCAGTGCTGCATATTGAAATCAGCGCCTTGTACATGCTAAGCACATGCTCTACCACTGAGCTACAGCCCATAGTCAGAGGTCTCTCGTTTATCTTGGTAAGAGTGCTTTAGGGAGCCAGGTGAGACTTTCTTATGAAGTCATATAATCTAGTTTCAAGTCTGGTGTTTACTACTACGTGACCTTAATCACATTCCTTTACCCCCCTGTGCCTCAGTTTCCTCAAACTGTAAAATGGGAAACATTGGGATTAAAACAGTGTCTGTTAGTTAACAGTGGTGGCTTACTAGCTCTCAGCAGTGGGGGTGCATTTCTTTAAAACAGTGGTTCTCAAGTGGGGGAAATCTGTGTCCTAGGCAACATCTCAAGATTTTTTTGTTTGCTTGCTTTTTATTTTGAAAGACAGAGTATTGCTGTGTAGCCTAAGCTGACCTTGAACTCTTGCCTCAGCCTCTTGAATGCTAAAATTCCAGGTGTGTACCCCCATGCCCAGCTCTGCAGATATTTTTGGCTGTCACAACAGGAAGAGAATGAGAGAATGCTTCTGGCATCTGCTGGCTGCTAAACATCCTGTGGCCCACAGGACAGTAGTTTTTGACTTAGAATAATCTGGTCTTGGGGATGGGGATTTAGCTCAATGGGAAAGTGCTTGCTTTGAAAGTACAAGGCCCTGGGTTTGGTCCTCAGCACTGCAAAAGGAAAAAAAGAATGATCTGGTCCAGAATGGCAGTAGTGCCTAAGTGGGAAAATTCTGGAGCTTTCTTAAATGGGGATTCTTCTTGCTGTGTTCATGTGAACGAACATGAGGACCTGCTTCCAGAAAAGTAGGACAGCAGAGGGATGTGTGAAGCTGGTGAGGGGTCCTTGGATGATTACCTGTAGGAGTAAATTGAGTCTCCAGAATGCTATGCTTTCCAATAGGGTAGCCACAAGCCAGCCACATGGGACCATTGAAACTTAAATTAATTAAAGTGTAATAAAACTTAAAATTTGGTCTCTGGGTTGCAACAGCCATATTCCGAGTGCTCAATAGCCGCATGTGGCTAGCAGATAACATTGGAGCAGAACATGTCCATCAGTGTAGAAAGTTGGACAGCATTGCTCCCAAAAGACCCAACAGTAGTGCATCTGTGAGGCAATGCACAAGGGAGAAGTTAGAAACTAAGGAAGTGCGGAGAGGAGGGGACAAATGAGGGACAGAAACATACACCAATGAGATGGTTAAGTAAACACGAAGGTAGTATATCATAAACTGCTGGAGCAATTCACATGTACACACACTTGCACAATGATTGATTCCTGGAACCCTCCCTCCCCAGTGCATAAAACTCAAAAACCCAGGAAAGGAAGTGACAACAGAAGGTAGGCAGGGAAGGGAAGGGCCTCCTTGTGTAGGAGCACCATGCCATCCTTCTTTCTCTCCTTCTTGGCATGGTTCAGTTTAACTTGCGGTACAGCATTCTCAGCCCGACAGGTGGCCATGAGTCCACCGTACTGATGGAGGAGGAGCGCCTGCGGCGACCCACTTTGCTTATGATCTTGAGGTCCTTGTAGAGGGCGTATGCATGCTTGCCGATAAAGGGCAGAAAGGCAAAGTGCAGGAACATGCGTGAGACTTGGAAGATCAAGTACAACTGACCCAGCTCCTTAAACTGCTCTTTGATGACCCCGTTGATGAGCAGGACTATGGCGAAGCTGATGAACTCGTAGAAAAGGATCCACATGGCATAGATTGGCAGCCCTATGTAGATGTTCTTGTGGATACAATAGAGGACAAAGCAGCTGACCAGGATGGTGGTGATGGATAGGCCACTGCTGATACTCTGCTTATGGGTTATGATCCAAGAGACTAGCTCAGATTTTGTGTCCAGGTAGATGCTGTACATGCTTTCATAGTCAATATATATACTTTGGTTCAGCTCAAAGATGAAGAATTGGATGGTGTTGAGGACAGAAAACATGCCCGCTATGAAGGATAACAGCCTGGCATTCATTTTATACTTGTTTTACCAAAGTATCTCCTGCAGAACAAAAAAAATTGTGGAGAAACATGACAAGATGGCAGAGGTACCCTAAGACAAACCCCTCAAGGCAGAAGATATAACTAGGGGAGCAAAGAGCAAGGAGGGCACAGGCGGTGGGCTGGGAGTCACATGGTGTGTGGTCTGGTCCCTGCTCTGAGGAAATAGCTGCAGGTGACTACATCATTGAGAAGTGAAGGCACCACTGGCTGATCCTAAAGTCACTTCCAACTCTGCCGTTTCATTTCCAGCTTTGCTTTAAGGAGGCAAACAGAGTGCTCCTGGTGGTGAAGGACGTGAGAGAGCACTTGTGCCTGGAATGATGGTGGAGGGAGTACAGCCTTGGAAATGGAAATCTCCTGTTTTTGCTCCCTGGGGGTGCCCCAGTCTTCTCCTAAATCACAGGGTTTGGCCAGCAGCAGTGGAATGGGGACAGGCTTATGTATGCAAGATTTACTATCTTCACCCAGGGCAAAGATGCCTTCATGAGCCACCATTATGCAGGTGAAGCCCCAGCACACAGACCTCCAGCTGCAACCCTGGTTAGACCTGTGTTCCCTAGAGGCTGGCTCCAAGCATGTGGGAACACCTAGAACCCAGGACACCCTGCCCGGAGAGTTTATAATGGAGGTGCTCAAGGCTAGGGGAGGAGGGGACCTCAGCACAAATGTCCCTCCACAACCTGGATTGTCTTCTCACCAGTTCCCAGTTCAGAGGACTCCCCAGCAAGCCCCTCTTCTCTTCCTTCCCCACACTGGCGAGCCTCCCCTGTGGAGAGAAGGAATCTGGGTAATCAGACATGAGGGGAGCACATGCCTGTCCTCTGGCTGGCAAGTTTCCCATTGAGGATGTGATGGTTGATCTTTGTTTTGTTTTGTTTTGTCTGCGGTACTTGGGAGTGGAACCCAAGACCTCACATATACTTTGCAAGCACTGTACCACAGGGCTGCGCCTCCAGCCCCATTTTTTTAACTTTTTATTTTGAGTCAGGGTCTTGCTAAATTGCACAGACTATCTCTGGCCTCAAATCTGTGATCCTCCTGCCTCTGCCTCCTGAGTGGCTGGGATCACAGGTGCGAGTCACTGCACCTAGCATAATGATTGATCTTGGTTGCCAACTGGGCTGGTACCCACAGGAGAGACATCTAGAAAATTGGTAAATCACACTTCTGGGTGTGCCTGTGAAGGTGTTTCCATAGAAGATTGGTATGTGGGTCACAAAAATGAGGGGGAGGGCCTGCCTTGAAAGTGTGTGGCACATCTAATAGGCTGGGGCCTGATGGAACAAAAAGCGGAAGAAGCAGGAAGCTTGTATGGGCTCAAGCTCGAGTCTTCTGGAGCGGGTGCATGTCTTTGCTGCTGTCATATCTTTGTCCTCACACTATTGACTTTCTAGGGAACTTCCAGGCCTTCAGGCTCCTTTGGGGCTGAGTCATTGGCCGCTCTCTTATTCTGACCCAGCCTCTTGGACTGAGCACCAACTGATTCCTCTGGCTCTCCAGCCTGTAAGCAGCCTTTGTGGGACTATCTGGGCTCCGATCATGTGAGCCAATCTAATAAATCCCCTCTTACACAGATCCCTAATGATATATGCATTCTATTGGTCTTATTCCTCTAGAAAATCCTAAAGGACAACCAGTTGGCAGCCTGGCCTGACCTGTTTCTGAGGTGACCAGAACAGGGTCCTGCCCAGTCAGTCAGATTAGACAAGCTGCCATTGGCCTTTCTCCAGCCTTTACCGCCTCACTCATTGGATCCATGCCAAATATGATCAAATCTACATAACAAAATATTTTGTTTTAACTTTTATTTTGCTCTGTATTAAGGGCAGAACCTAGTGTCTCATGGATGCTTTTGCAAGCACTCTACCCCTGAGCCTCACCCCCAGCTCATTTTTTATATTTTTCTTTTACTACCTTAGCATTTGCATGTAGAATGTCATAAATCTCCCCTCTTAGAGAAGAAAAAACCTGAAATTGGAAGTTCCAATCTCTCTTTAAGAAGAGAATCGATTTGCATTAAGGAACTACTATAAATCAATTCCCCCTTGTGTGTCAGGTTGTCGTGCTGTGGGGGCTTGCATGTTGCTGTGACGCTGAAAGCTATGCCACTAGTATTTCAGATACCAGCAGGGCCATCCATGGTAGACAGGTTTCAGCTAAGCTTCCAGACTAAGACTAGGGAGATAGACCCAGCAGCCTACTCCCAAAACAATTAGCCATTGAAAACCCTATGAACAGCAGAGAAGCACTGTCAAACATAGGGCCAGAAAATGAGCCTCCCAGGCTGGAAAGCATTCAAGAAACAACTGGGGAAATGTTGCCTCCTCAAACTGGGACCCCCTTTTGCTGATGTGGCACTACTCAAAATGAGAAGAAACATAGTGGTTGCAACAATGGGCTCAAATATAAAAAGATGATGTGCATGGCACAGTGTCAGGTAGTGTTTCATTCTGTTGTACATAGGGTCACTATGAATAGGATCCAACTTGACAGTCCTCAAAAATAACACCACTCTATTCTTTATACCTTTTTATTTAGCTGAGTACTCTGCAGTATGGATTGTCTGCTTCAAAATATTTACAACACCTTATCAGGTACAAAGCCGCTAACTGCACAAGTTGGGCTAAAATCCAGCATCTTCATTCATAATGCAATGTGCTATATTCTCTTTCTTCTCTTGAGTTTTCAGTCACCTGAAGTTCCTGACATCTATGGTCTAAGTAGACAATAATCTATCAAAGGAACAGTGAGGCTTTTGTTGTTGCCATTGTTTGGTGTTACTTGGGGGTTCAACCCAGAGCCTCCTCTACTACTCAACTGTATCCCAAGCCCATTTTTAACTACTTTTTATCTTGAGACAGGATCTTGCTAAACTACACAGGCTGCCTACGGCCTTGAACCTGCAATCTTCCTGGCTCTGTCGTCCAAGACTCTGGGATTACAGGTAAGTGTGCCACTGCACCTGGCTACACTGAGTTTTTATCTTTTCTAAAATATGACTCCTAACCTGTGGTTTGCATGGATGTGAGTGTCTGTGAAACATAGTTTAGGTAATTGCAGGAAGTTATAAACATGGCTAGTATAGAAGATTGTTGTTGTTAGGTGCTTGCGTGTTACTGAAAGCTATGGTACTGGTATTATAGATACCAGCAGGGTCACCCAGGGTAGACAGGTTTCAGCTGAGTTTCCAGACTAAGACAGACTAGGGAGTAGGACCTGGCAGCCTACTCTCAAAACAATTAGCCACTGAAAACCCTATGAATTGCAGAGAAACACTGTCAGCTAGGTTGTTGTTGTTGTTAAGGTGCTGTCGAATCGGTGTCTGACTCATAGCGACCCTATGTACAACAGATGAAACACTATTATCACGGCTTTTTTGCTATCCATAGGATTTTCAATGGCTGATTGGTTTTTGGGAGTGGGTTGCCCAGGTCCTTCTCCCAAGCCTGTAGCACTTGGTCTCCCATCCAAGTACTAAACAGGCCCTACCCTGCCTAGCTTCCGAGAATGAGCCCCCCAGGTTAGAAGGCACTCAAAAGATGACTGGGGAAGAGTTGCCTCCTCAAAGTAGAGCCTACCTTAATGATGGAAACGGAGTAATGGAAATGGAGTAAAGCTCCAGGGACCTCCATTTGCTCATGTGCCATGATTCAAAATGAGAAGGAGCAACTGTAAACATCCATTAATAATCAGAACATGGAATGTAGGTAGTATGAATCTAGGAAAATTAGAAATCGTCAAAAGGGAATTGAGCACATAAACATCAACATTCTAGGCAACAGTGAGCTAAAATGGACTGGGATGAGCTGTTTTGAATCAGATAATCATATGGTATACTATCCTGGGAATGACAGATTAAAGAGAAATAGGGTTGCATTCATCATCAAAAAACATGTCTCAAGATCTGTCCTTAAGTACAATGCTATCAGTGATAGACTACTATCCATACGCCTACAAGGAAGGCCAGTTAATATGAATGTTATTCAAATTCACACACCCACCACTGAGGCTACAAATGAAGATAGGGAATATTTTTACCAACTTCTGCAATCTGAAGTAGATCAAATATGCAATCAGGATGTACTAATAATTGCTGGTGACTGGAATGCAAAAGTTGGAACAAAGGAGAAGGCTCAGTAGTTGGAAAATATGGACTTGGTGATAGAAACGATGCTGGAGATCACATGATAGAATGTCAGACCAATGACCTTTTCATTGAAAATACATTTTTCACCAATATAAACGGTGACTTTACACATGGAAGTCCCCAGATGGAACATACAGAAACCAAATTGACTACATTTGTGGAAAAAGACGATGGAAAAGCTCAATATCAAAAGTCAGAACAAGACAAGGTGTTGATTGTGGATCAGATCATCAACTGATCATATGCAGGGTCAAACTGAAACTGAAGAAAGTTAGAACAAGTGTACAAGAGCCAAGGTCTGACCTTGAGTATATCCCACCTGAGTTCAGAGACTACCTCAAGAACAGGTTTAATGCATTAGACACTAATGATCAAAGACCAGATGAGTTGTAGGGTGACATTAGAGACATCATTCAAGAGGAAAGCAAAAGGTTATTTAAAAGACAGGAAAAAAAGAGAAGACCAAATTACATGTCAAAAGAGACTCTGAAACTTGCCCTCAAATGTCAAACGGCTAAAATAAAAGGAAGACATGATGAAGTATAGAACATAGTAGGAGTTAATAAATTGTTCCTGCTGTCAATCATTTATCCCAGAAGACACAAATGCACTCATGATATATACTCACTAGTTTACTTTTGTCCTTTTTCTATTCCCATCTTGGGCTGGAGCCTTTGTTTTACTACCAATAAAGACTCAGTACATACCTCTGCTTCCATCCGAAATGGAGTTGTAGGAATAAGATTTACTCACCCACCTGAAAATAAACCAAAATGCACAAAATACACAAAGCACACTGGACTAAGGACATCGATCTTCAAGACATGGGGAAAAAAAGAAGTCAACCCTGTGATTGATTAGCCCAGCTTAGCATCTGAGAATTTCCTTTTCTTTTTCTTTTCTTTTCTTTTGTTTTCTTTCTTTCTTTCTTTCTTTCTTTTTTTTTTTTCTTACTTTTTGAGACAGGGTCTCGCTAAATTACGCAGATTGCCCCTGGTCTCGAACTTGCGATCCTCCTGCCTCCACCTCCCAAGCCGCTGGGATTACAGGCATGCACCACCATGCCTGGCTCTCTTTTTCTTTTCTTTTTGTTTTTCTTTTTTCTTTTGGCAGTACTTGTGGGGTGAACTCAGCACATACTATACATAGTTTGCAAGTGCTTTACCATGGGCCTGCACCCTTACGCCATTTTTATTTTTCATTTTGGGTCAGGGTCTCACTAAATTACCCAGGCTGCCTCTGTCCTCAAATTTGCAATCCTCCTGCCTACACCTCCCGAGTTGCTGGGATTACAGGTGGCACCAATGCTCCTGGCTCCCTTCTGAGAGCTTTCAGGCTCTAGTGTATGGGGGAGAAATGCAGGAAAAGCCTTGAGTTGAAGAGAGGGAGCTGAGAGCCCAGGAGATGAAGGGAGCTAGAGTTCACAGGACAGAGTACCAGAGAGGCAAGAGGCACACCAGGAGAGAACTTCGTCAAACTGCAGAGGAAACCCTTGGTGTATTCAATTGACTACCAATCATCAAATGTGTGTGAGAAAACTATGCCAACCTGGGGCAAGGGTCACTCAAGAGGACTAGAAGTGACAATTCTTTGTGTAGTCCTCAGACACGGCTGGAAAGAGTGCCTTCTCTGACCAGCCTGACTGAGAAATTCATGATTCATAGAGAATTATATAGAGTACACAAAAATGTCTTGCCCCTATATTGAGGAATAATTAGCCCTAGACTGACCAGTACATCAGTCCTGCCTAAGAAGTGTTAAAAGCAAGACTTGAAAAGATTAAGTAGTTTCCAACTAATTTAACTTTTCCCAGATCGAAGCTTAAGAACATGTGTAGGAATGCAAAAATACCCAGCATCCAGCAAGACAGAAATCATAAGGTCTACCATCAAATCAAAAACGGACAGACATACAAAGAAGAAAAAAGTCACCCACAACGAGGAGAAAATCAATCAAAACAATCCACAATTAAAGCAGATGTTAAAATTAGCATCCACAGATATTAAAAGAGTAGTATGTGCAAGAAATCAGGTAGACATGGATAATATAAAAAAGATCTAAATAGGTCAGGCCTGGTAGTGCATGCCTGTAATTTCCAGCAACTCGGGAGGCGGAGGCAGAAGAATCACAAGTTTGAGGCAAGAGGCAGCCTGTGCAATTTAGCAAGATCTTGTCTCAAGACAAAAAAAGGGAAGGAGGCTGGGGATGCAGAGCACTTGTAAAGTATAGGGGAGGCCCTGGGTGCAGACCCCCAGTACTTCAAAAAAGAAAAATTATCTAAATAAATCTATAGTCTGTAGATCTATAGATTATATACCATGGCCAAGTAGGATTTATTCCTGAAGTGCAAGGATGATGCAAAATAAGAAAGTCAATCCATGTACATTGACAGAATGAAGGGGGAAAAATGATCATCTCAGCTGTTACAGAAAATGCATTTCATCACTTCTCAGCCTTTTGGCTAAGGTCAACTACAGAAAATGCATTTGATAAAATTCAGTACTATCTCATCATTAAAAGCAAAACAAAACAAAAACAAAACAAAACCACTCAACAGCCAGGCGTGGGGGTGCAAACTTCCCAGGACTTGGGAGGTGGAGGTAGGAAATTTGCAAGTTTGAGGCCAGCTGGGCAACATAATGAGACTCTGTTTTAAAAAAAAAAAAAGGCACTCCTCACACTAGAAGGAAACTACCTCAACATAATAAAAGACATATATGAAAAGCCCACAATAGCCAGGTGTGGTGGCATCGCCTGTAATCCCACTGACTCGGGAGGCAGAGGCAGGAGTATGGCAAGTTTGAGACCAGAGACAGTCTGCATAATTTAGCAAGACCCTGTCTTAAAAAAGAAAGAAAGAAAGAAAGAAAGAAAGAAAGAAAGAAAGAAAGAAAGAAAGAAAGGCAGGCCCACAATAAATATACTCAATGGTAAAAGACTGAAAATGGTTCCTTTAGGATCAAGAACAAGACAAGGATGCCCTCTTGTGGCATTTTTGTTTAACATGGTACTAGAAGTCCTAGCTGCCTGCAGCCGCAGCACTGTGGCTTCAGATCCGGTTAGATCTTGGAAGCTAAGCAGGGTCAGGTCTGGTTAGTACTTGGATGGGAGACCGCCTGGAAACACCAGGTGCTGTAAGCTTGGGAGAAGGACCTGACAACCCACTCCCAAAAATCAATCAGTCATTGAAAACCCTATGAATAGCAAAGAAGCACTGACAATAGTGTTTCACCCAGTGTACGTCAGGTCACTATGAGTTGGAAACCTATCAATAGATGTTTTAGCTAGAGAAATTAGGCAAGAAAAGGGAACAAAGGGTGTCCAGAGATAGGTGTGGTGTCACCTGTCTATAATCCCACCACTTAGTAGGACTGAGAGTTTCAGGCCAGGTCGGGATACACCTTGAGACCCTGTCTCAGAACATAAGGGGAATAACAGGTGTGCAAATTACTCTGATCTCAACTGGGGGAGGTGCCATGTGCCTGTAATCCCAGCAGGAGGATTACTGTAAATTCAAGGCCAGTCTGTGCTACATAGTGAGACCTTGTCTCAACAAAACAACAACAAAAACCCCTCTCATCACAAGAGTATGAATCTCTTAAGGGAGGAGACCCCCAAGTTCCTAAGGAGCACGTGTTTTGCAAAGAAGTGCAAGAAAGACCTAAACAAGACGATGCGAGCAAACAACGTCAAGGCCAGGAAGTCTCCCATAAAATCCAAGGAGATTAAGCCCAAAATGCCAAAGGGTGTCCATGAGCAGCATCAAGTGGTGCCTTCTAGTGTTACAGCTCTTGTGTTGGCCAAGGGATGTGGTGATTGCTCAGCCTTCAAGTGTCCTAGCTTCTATGCAGATCCTGCCTCCTGACCCTCTCTGCACCACCCTTTGCCAATCTCCAGGTACTGGCCTGCTGTCACTATATATTAGTCTACATTTTCTAGAGCTTTACATAAATGGAATCATACCATATGTACCCTTCTTTTGGTCTGGCCTCCTTCACTGAACATGATGGGCCTGTTTTTCTTTTTGATAGAGTCTTGCTATGTAGCCCTGGCTGACCTCAAAGTTGCTATGTAGTCCGGGCTGGTCTTGAACTCATGATCCTCTTGACTCAGACTCCCGAGTGCTGGGGTTACAGGCAGGTGTCACCACACCTGGCCCAGCTTCATATCATATACTTTGATTGTAACCCCCCACAGTATATAGCACACTGACAGGCACAGAAATAAGTTTAATATATACCTTTTGATTAATTATGTGCCTCTGGTACTTCTTGAGAAAAGAAGAGGACAACTTAAGACTGAAACTGAAGAATGATTTTCCTCTCTTTTTATTGTTTTACTTATCTGAAAAATAACATAGAGGACATAGCTGTGGGTTGAAGGCTAAGGAAGCCATCCCAAGAACAAATAGGGCAATTAAGTTTCATTTCACTGCTTTCCTTCTTCATTTTGAACAGTAAGGTGGTACTGATCAGAAAAGGACAGCAGAATTCAAGGAGGGTTTGATAAAGAACAATGCACTTTAATAGAATGCCCTTGATGAGCAGGATGTTCCAGCTGTGATTATAATTACATTTTTCTCCCCACATTCCTCCGAAAGTATAGCCTGGGGACTCTACTTGCTGAACTGCTCAGAAAAGGCAAGAAATACATACATAAATAAAAGGGAAGTAGAACTACCCTGAAAACTGGAGAGATTGGCCCATCAGGAGAAAGCAAAAGGCCAACATTATTCACTATAATGGTGGACCAATCTTAAATATCTGATTTTCGCCGTGAAGATTCTTCATTACCCATAGAAATACGTCTGTAGTAGGAAAGTATATTGCCCTGCTTTTGACTTCTGTAGATTGTTTGGGCGTAGCTGATGACGAAAACCATCCAGAAACAGTGCAGCAATGTACGGGACACCCAGCCGAACCACCGCATGACTCTGACCTCTCGTTCGCTGAAGTCGTTGGTGAAGATTTGGATTACGATGTTCATGGTTTCGTAGAAAAGGATCCAGACAATGTAGATTATCAGGCCTCTGTAGTTCTGGGCATACACTGAGTACAGGAGGCAGCAGCTGATGATCATGGTGGTGAGAGACAGGAAAAGAACGATTTTTAAACTCCAGCAGATGACCATGTCCTTGATGCTCCGTTCGTGCGGGCTGTTCGAGGTGCAGTTGCCGTTCTCAAGATGCTTGTGTTCGAAGATGAGCAGCAGGTGTGTGGCCATGATGGAGAAGACCCCTGACAACACGGTGCCCAGCTTGGCAGACATACCGCAATAGTCCTGCTGCTTCATGCTGGCACCTCCTGTGGAGACAAAGGACAGGAACGGGAGTCCAGTGCCTGTCCACACCGGAAGCACCAGAGTTTTTGTCTCCTTCCCCAGTCCACCTTGGAAACTACAGGGAGAAATATGGAGACCGGGAAACAACAGCCTTGGGCTGCCAGAAGACTGTTGAAGATTGATTGGAAGCCAGGCCTGATGGCGCAGGCCTATAATCCTGGGTACTCGGGAGGCTGAGATGGGAGGATCACAAGTGCAAGGTCTGCCTGGGCAACTTAGCAAAAACTTATGTCAAAAAAAACTTTTTTTTTTTTTTTTTGCAGTGCTGGGGTGGGCATTGAGTCCAGGACCTCATGCATATTTTCCAAGTGCTCTACCACTGAGCTGCACCCTCAGCCTATTTTTTACTTTTTATTTTGAGAAAAGGTCTCACTATGTTACCTTGCTGCCTTGACCTTGAACTTGAGATCCTCCTGCTTCAGTCTCCCAAGTCTCTAGGATTATAGGCACACATTACTATGCTCAGCTTCAATATAAAAATATTTTTCTTAAAGGTATGGGGATGTAGTTCAGTGGTAGAGCACTTGCCTAGCATTTGTAAGGCCCTAGGTTCAATCCCCAGCACCACAACAAACAAACACACAAACAAAGATTGGGGTGTGGAGGAGGGAGGACCCAGTCTGGAGCTGGGAGCAATGAGCTGATAAATTAGAGCAGTGGTTCTCAATTAGGCTTCACACTAGAATTTCGGGAAGGACCCATACCCAGACCCCAGCCCAGGCCAATTATAAAGCCCTTGGAAAATGTTAATTCTTTTCCCATCTACTCTCTTAGTCATCTGTCCTTGCAGGGCTATTATGTTCCTCTCTCCTTCTCTCTCCCCATTCTCTCTCTCCTAGCTTTTCTCCTCTCTTCCCTTCCCTCTCTCTTCTTCCAGGTACATACTATTGATTTTTCTAAGAAAAATCACTGGCCTTTAACCTGAGAATGTAGAAAACACCAGGACATTCAAGAAGCAAAAAATTGCAATATGGCCTTTAAATATGTTTTGTTTGAATAGCATAATTTTTTAAAGGAATTTGAAATGCTTTCAGGAAAGATATACACTGTCCTGTGGCTATAGGCTCCACCACTCTCTATTATCTTTGTATTTCTTAACCTCACCCGTTTATTTTACTTGCCTAGCTCTTGGATTTTAAGACTCTAGCTTTAGAAGTCTCTGTATCTCATTTGATAGAATAAATGTGAAATTTTCTGTAACATGTAAATACTATTCTTTTTTTTCTTATGTTTGCAACTTAAAATCTTAGTTTTTGGCTTTGGGTTTTCGTTTGTTTGTTTTTGCATTTGTTTTTGGTACTTGGGAGTTGAACCTCGCACATACTTTTCAGGTACTCTATCACTGGTCTGGGCTGGGATTTAGCTCAGTTGGTAGAGTGCCACTCTGCAGTCTCTGAGGTCCCAAGTTTGATTCCTAGCACCACAAAAACGGGAGAAAGACGTGGCAACCCACTCCCGAGGCAATCCCGAAACAATCAGCCACTGAAAACCCTATGAGGGTCACTATGAGTCGGACTCGACTCCACGGCACCTAACAACAACAATAACATCACTGGTCTGCACTTCCAGCCTATTTTTATTTGTTTGTTTGTTTGTTTGTTTTGAGACAGGGTCTTGCTAAACTTTGCAGGCTGCCTCTGGTCTCAAACTTATGATTCTCCTGCCTCAGCCTCCCAAGTTGCTGGGATGACAGGTGTGCACCTCTGTGCCTGGCTTGGCTCGTCATTTTTCCTACAGAATTAGATATTTCTCAAGTTATATGAGAAATCAATAGAAAATTATGCTTTAATTTTGCAAATTAAAATATTTAGTGAAACAAGGTAATGATAACAATAATGATGATAATAGTAATAATTTAGTAAAAGCTTCCTTTGTTCCTGGTGCTGTGGCATATATCTGTAATCCCAGCTACTCAGGAGGCTGAAGCAGGAGGATCACAAGTTCAAGGCAAGAAGCATCCAGCAAAACTTAGCAAGAGCCTATCTTGAAAATAAAAAAACAACAAAGGGGCTTATGGGTACTGCTCAGTGGTAGAACACTTGCCTAGCACACACAAGGCCCTGGGTTCAACACCCCTCAGTTCTTCTTTCTTTTTTTTTTTTTTTTTAATGGTGCTGGGGAGTAAGCCCAGGGCCTCAGTGCCTGCTAAGCAAGCACTCTACCAACTGAGCTAAACGCCCAGCCCTACCCCTAGTTCTTTAAAAAAAAAAAAAAAAAAAAAAGCCAGGCACTGTGTTAGAGTTTTACAGTCTTATAAGCATGGCTGCAATTGTATATATTTATTTCCTCCTTGACACTGGTGAGGGAGGAAAGTGTACTTGCATTATTCGCACATTCAGACACCCAACTGTAAATTTTTACCCATCAGGGGAGGAACCATTCACTGTCACTGACAATCATTCAGAATTATCTCCAACTTAACCCAATGGAGAAAGCCCCTGGGCTGTGGGAGGTTGCTCTGCTAATTTCCTGATTCCTCCAACCCCTCCTTTGAAGAATCTGATCCATCTCCCTAAAGACTTTCAATGTTACAAGTAACTTTATTGGATCCATTTATTATTTGGCTCATTCTTGTTAAAGACACCTACAGATTTACTTCTAGTATTTTCCCTAAGTTTGTTGACTGTAGTTACCTGTCGATTTGTTTTCTATGGCTGCTGAAACAAATTGCCACAAACTTAGTGGTTTAAAACACCACAATTTTATTAGCTCACAATTCTGTAGATCAGGAGTCCTGGTTGCCTCACCCACCAGCTTTCACAGTGCAGAAAGCAGGCGATCACTGGCCAGCTAAGCTGTCCTTGGGAGACTCTGGGGAAAAAGCAACTTCCAAGCTCTTCCAGTCCATTGGAGGAATTCAAGTATAGGACTGAAATCCCTATTCCCTTCCTGTGTGTTAGTGGAGGGCCACCCTTTGCTCCTAGAGGCCTTTTGGTTCTCACTCAAGGACTTCAATTCTTTGCTCCTGAGCCCTCAGAGCCAATAATGGCACATCAAACCCTTCCCATAAATGGAATCTCTGACTTCTTCTGCTGTACCTCTTCTACCCCTAGCTGGAGAAAGTTCTCTTTTTTTATGGGCTCCTGTGATTAGATTGAGCCCACCTAGATAACCTAGGATAATCTCTTTTTCTTTATATCCTAAATACATCTCCAAAGTCTCTTTTGCCATACTCTTACATACAAAGGTCTTTAATCTTAATACAGTTGCAAAGTCCCTTTTGCCATATTCACAGGACAAAGGTCATAGCGGCTGCTCTGGGCCAAATTGTGTCCTCCCAAAATTTGTATGTTTTAGTCCTAACCCATAGTACCTCAGAGTGTGACTGCATTTGGAGGCAGGGTCTTTAAAGAGATGATTCAATTATTAGATGGTTAACGTCAGCCCAAACGAAATGCCTGGTGTCTTTATAAGAAGAAGAGATAAGGACACAGATACACACAGAGGGACAATCATGTGAAGACACTGGGGGAAGATGGCCATCTACAAGCCTATAAGAGGAGACGCAGAAGAAATCAGCCCTGTAGACACACACCTCGGTCTTAGACCTCCAACCTCCAGAATGGCAAGAAAACTAATTTCTGTTGTTTAAGCCTCCTGGTCTGTAGTACACATCATGGCACTCATAGAAAACTCATACAGGGTCCAAATTATGCCCACTAGTCATGAATGGCTTTTAACTCTTCTTTGGACCTGGGTAAATTGCCTGTCTACAACTGAATAATTATCCTACAGATATTAAGTCAACTTTTTGAAAAGCTTCTTTTTGTGGGTGTGGTACTGAGGGGTTGAATCCAGGGCCTTGCCCATACTTTGCAAGTACTCTATCACTGAGCTGCACCCCCAGCCCCTTTTTTATTTTTTATCTTGAGCCAGGTTCTTGCTAAATTACACAGGCTGACTCTGGCCTTGAACTTGTGATCCTCCCAAATCAGTGGGATTATAGGCATGTGCCACTGTACCTGGTGTTGATAAGCTCTTTTAAAAATGAGTTTTCTTTTAAATGGAAGCAAAGTAACAATGATTTTTTTAAAAGTTAGGCTGAGAACTGACCTTTGCAATTTAGCAAGACCCTGTTTCAAAATAGAAATAGAAAAAGGGCCGAGGGTGCAGCTCAGGTGTAGAGCATTTGCCTAGCATGTGTGAGGCCCTGGGTTCAACCCCAGTACAGTCAAAGGAAAGAAGGAAGGAAGCAAGCCAGCCTATGAGATCAAACCAAGATCCTCATTACTAAGCTATTGGTGAATTCATTATTTATTTTTTTTGAGACAAGTCTTTTTTTTTTTTTTTTTTTTAATCGGTACTGGGGGTTGAACCCAAGGCCTTGTGCTTGCAGGCTTTGCAAGTGCTGGACCACTGAGCTGCACCCCAGCTCATTTTTTTAGTTTTTGAGACAGGGTTTCGCTAAATTATGCAGACTGCCTCTGGTCTTGAACTTGTGATCCTCCTGCCTCCGCCTCCCTAGCCGCTGGGATTACAGGCATGCGCCACCACGCCCGGCTGTGAGACAAGTCTTATGTAGCAGTCCAGGTTAGCCTTGAACTCATGATCCTCCTGCTCTAGCCTCCTAAATGCTGGGATTACAGGTGTGTGTCACTATGTCTGGCTTAAACACTGTTTAACAATTTTTGTTTTAACATCAACTGAGCTCTCTCTGGGTGTTCAGACTTTTTGTTTTGCTTTGTTTTGTGTTGTTTTATTTTTGAGACAGTCTTTCTATCTAGTCCAGGCTGGCCTGGAATTTGTGATCCTCCTGCCTCAACCTCAAAAGTGGTGGGATTATAGGCGTGTACCACCATGCCTGGCTGTGTTCAATCTTCAATACGTATTTTTTGCAGTTTAGATTGAAATTTAAAGTTCGTTTTCAAGAAGTAAGATTGCTTTGCTCTTGGATTTTCTTACCACTTCCAGAACATTATTCCTCCTCAAACCCCTGCTTTCTATGTCTTTCTGTGTAGCTAAAATATAAATATAAATATAAACAATAAATAATAAATAAATAAACTTAAATAAAAATTATAGACTTTTAGTCTCTAGCCCAGCTCTTCTGACACCAGAATCTCTGGAGTTAGAACCCAGAAAAAAACCCCAGCTTACATGAGTCTAATTATTTGCCTTCACGATACCCAATACTGAATAGCTGATAAGAGCTGAAGAAAAAATCACCCTATGAGGTATTTTCTTTTTCGCTTGTATAAGTCTTTTATTTTTTTTTAATTAAAAAAAAATTTTTTTTATGGAAGAGAGTGGTGAAAAGGAATTTATTTTTGACTCTGGTCTCATATATTTGACCACCTGGTACAAAAAGATGCCTTGTTCCAAAAATTAGAATTTCCCCAAGTTGATGCAAATAGAATCAGAGATCACAAACAGAACAACCCATGCTATACTAGCACAAGTCAGTTGTATTCTTCACCAAGAGGGTCCTACCCATAATGGATTTCCTATACACTTTTTCCAAACCTCCAAGGATAATCTTCTAGACCCAGGGCCCTACCTATACCCTGGTAATTCAGTCACCAGTTTCAACCAGTCCTCAATACTGCTGGGAAGGCCTTCACTGGATAACTTCCTCTTCTGTTCTCTGTAACTAGTCCAAACCTTTAGCCACCTCCACAAACCGCATTTCGCACATACACCCTCTTCCTTTGTTTCCACAAGGAAGCATCTTTTCTTTCCACCCTACTGTTCACTGTGTTCTGGAGATCATGCTCCTGACTTCTCAGGGACCTTCCATTTATCACTTCAGTTGACCACTCCTTACATCCTCAAGCATCTTTTCTCGGCTTCTGACCACCACCTCACCTTGGCTTCCTCCTACCTCTGGGGCAAATCTTTCTGAAACTCCTTTAGTTGTTCCCTCCTGTCTTCTTCTTCTTCTTCTTCTTCTTCTTCTTCTTCTTCTTCTTCTTCTTTTCTTTTCTTTTCTTTTCTTTTTTTTTTTTTTTTCAGTACTGGGGGTTAAACCCAGGGCCTCCCACTTGCATGTTTTGCAAATACTGTTCCACTGAGCTGCACCCCTAGCCAATTTTTTTACTCTTTGAGACAGGGTCTCGCTAAATTACCCAGACTAGCCCTGGTCTTGAACTTATGATCCTCCTGCCTCTGCTTCCCAAGGTGCTGGGATTATAGGCTTGCACCACTGCATTGGGCCCCTCCTGCTTTATTCTTAAATGTTAGTCTTAGTGCACAAACCAAGACTATTTCCTCACATTATACTTCCTCCTCAGGTAACCTCACTCATTCACATGGTTCTCCTCCCATCTACACTGATGGCCTTTGCCACGTGCACTACACTGATGACTCCCAAATCCAGTCCCCTGGGTTCAACCTCCAGTACAGTGGAAGGAATGAAGGAAGGAAGGAAAGTAGGAAAGAAAGAAAGAAGGAGGGAAGACTATGAGATCAAACCAAGAACCTAGTTACTAAGCTATTGGTAAACTCATTTAATTTATTTTTATTTTTATTTTATTTGGAACTTTGAACCAGCATATCCAACTAGTATGCCTCCACTTGGGAACTCTTTGGGTTGCTCAAACTCAACATGTCCCAAACTGAGCTTACAATTTCTCCTATCCCAGCTCCACCTGCCATGACACCAGTGCTTCTTATTTAAGTAAATGATATCAGTATCCATCCACCCACTTCCCCATGTACCTCTTGCTCATTTACATCCAAGAAAACTCACCGAGTTCCATCACACCCACACCTTGAATCATTGTTCCAATGTGAGTTAGTCCATTCATGCTGCTATAACAAAATACCACATGTTGGGTGCAGGAATTACTCAAGCTGGCAATGTGGAAGGATAGAAGAATAATTCTGTCATAGTAGAAACCAAGGGCTAAAAGCATTATCATAAAAAACAGCTGAGGATAGTGCAATGTCCTTTTAATTTGTTTGTGAACATTTCTGGGAAGATACATTATTTCAAATACAGCTGCTCCTTGATTTACAACTGGGTTACATCCCAATAAGCCAATTGTAAATTGAAAATATCTTAGGCCAGATATGCCTTTATGTACTTAACCTACAGGACATTATCCTATACTGTACTATACTATGCTAAACTATAATATAGAATGTCAATTGTTTACCCTTGTGAATGCACTGGGTGACAGGGAGCTATAGCTTGCTACTGCTACCCAGCCTATGAAGCAACTATCAGATGGAATATCACTAGCTTAGGAAAAGATCAAAATTGAAAGTACAGTTACATTGAATGCATAGTGCTTTCACACCCTTGTAAAGTTGAAAATTTGGGAGTCAAAACCATATAAGTTGGGGGCCACACAACTTGTATAATTCTACACAATTAGAAATGATTCCATTTTGAAATGTTGACATTTTAAATTATTTTAAATTAGAGCTATCTTAGTCTGTGCTATAATACACAATTCTGGGATAACAGAATAGGAGCGATTGGTTCATTTATAAAGAATAGAAATTATTTCTTACATTTCTGGAAACTAGGAAATCCAATATCAAGGCCACCAACATTCATGTCTGGTGAAGGCTACTCTCTACTTCCAAGATGGTGCCTTCTTGCTGTGTTCTCACATGGTAAAAGGCAGAAGGGCATGAGGATCTAAACTAGTTCTCTCAAGTCCTTTATTTACTTATTTTATTTTATTTTTTTGCAATACTGGGGAGTTAAACCCAGGGCCTCTCGCATGCTTTTTGCAAGAAATCAACCACTGAGCCGTACCCCGAGCAAATTATTTATTTTATATTTTGAGACAGGGTCTCACTAAGCTATGCAGGCTGCCTCTGGCTCTAATTTGTAATCCTGCTGACTCTGCTTCCCAAATCGCTGGGATTAAAGGTGTGTGTCACCACTCCTGGCTCTTAATTCCTTTTATAAAGCACTAATCCATTTATGGGCTGGGTTTTCCTTAGTTGGTAGAGTGCTGCTCTGTGCTCTCTGAGGCCCTGGGTTCGATCTCCAGCACCTCATAAAACAGGAGAAGGACTTGGCAGCTCATTCCTGAAACAATCAGCCACCGAAAACCTTATGAATAGCAGAGAAGCACTGACATAGTGCCAGGCATGGCACAGTGTCAGGGAGTGTTTCATTCTGTTATACATAGGATGGCCATGAGTTGAACCTGACTTGAAGGCATCTAACAACAACAATCCACTTATGAGAGCAGAGCTCTCCTGACTTAACCACTTCCACAGAGGCCTTGCTTTGTTGTGGCTTTTTTGTTTTGTTTTGTTTTTGTTGTTTGAGACAGGGTCCTACTCTGTAGCCCACGCTGGCCTGGAATTTACTGTGGCCTCAAACTTGTCACCCTCTTTCCTCAAACTTCCCAGGGCTGGTATTACAGGTGTGTACCATCACACCAGCAAGGTCCTACCTCTTAATACCAATATACTGGGGATTTTAGAGGGGACAAAAACATTCAAACCATAGCAATACTTTTATGTAGCTTTTTCAATAAATTATACCAGAAAATGGAAGAAGGACCTGGCAATCCACTCCCAAAGCAATCCCGAAACAATCAGCCATTCAAAACCCTGAGAGTCGCTATGAGTCGCACTCAACTTGATGGCACCTAACAACTATACCAGAAAAATAAAAAATCATTAACATAAAAAGTAGTGTAAAAGAAAGATATGATTTTTATTCTTCTGCCTTACTTTAACACCGTCATTGTTTTTAAAATGTGTAACTTTTGTTTTGCTTAATTTTTGTTTGTGCTGAGCATTGAATTTAGGTCCTCATGCATGTTAAGTATGTGCTGTACTACTGACATCCATCCCTCAGCCCTGAGATGTGGAGTGTTTATTTTAAAATATTATTTGTTTTACAAGTCTTGAAATGAGTTTTTCTCTCACTTGGGCAGATCTAATTTGCCAATCTGTAGCTCAATGTTGTTGTTGTTGTTATTGTTGTCGTTAGGTGCTGTCAAATCATATACAACTCATAACAACCCTCATAGGGTTTTCAATGGCTGTTTGGGGATTGCCTTGGGAGTGAATTGCCATATCTGTCCCCCATTTTGTGGTGCTGGAAATCGAAGCTGGGACCTCAGAGACTGCAGAGTGGAGCTCTACCAACTGAGCTAAATCCCAGCCCCCTAGCTCAATGTGGCCCTTCCTTTTTTACTTTTTTTTTCTTCAGTATTGGGGTTAGAACCCAAGGCCTCTTGCATAGCAGGAAACTGCTCTACCCGTGAGCTGCACTCCCTTTTTAGTTTTTGAGTCAGGATTGCTAAATAGCTCAAACTGGCTCTGGTCTCAAATCTGTGATCCTCTTGCCTCAGCCTCCTAAATCACTGGGATTACAGGTGTGCCAATAGTGCCTATAGCTTGGTTGGTAGGGTGCTGCTCTGCACTCTCTGAGGACCCAGTTTGGTCCCTTGTTGTGTTGTTAGGTGCCATTGACTCATAGCGACCCTTATAGGGTTTTCAATGGCTGACTGTTTCGGGATTGCCTTGGGAGTGGGTTGCCATGTCCTCCCATTTTCCGGTGCTGGGAATCAAACTCATGATCTCAGAGATTGCAGCGCAGCACTCTACCAACTGAGCTAAATCCCATCCCAGTTTGGTTCCTAGCACCACGAAAATGGGAGAAGCATGTGGTAATCCACTCCTGAAGCAATCCTAAAAACAATCAGCCATTGAAAACCCTGTGAGAGTAACCATGAGTCAGACCTGACTCAACAATAACAACACAGCTACTAGCTAGTGTAACCCTTCTGAATAGGTTATTTTTAGGGCATAAGTGTACGTGTTTTTGTGTTTTTGTTTTTGTTTTTGTTTGGTGGTAGCATTGCCTTCCCAGGTTCAATTCCTGAGTTAGAGGAGTGAGAAAACTAATCATGTTCTGAGTCACCAAGGCTATCCTGAAAATGCAAGAGAAGAAATAGATTATAGGCAATTGTAAGGGAAGTTTCAATGTTAAAAGCAGCAAGTTTTCAAGTCAAATGGCCAGAGTTCAAATCTTGGCTCCACCATTTACTGTGAATTTACTCTCTCCTGGCCTCAGCTTCTTCATCTTTAAATTGGGGGTTTCCCAGCTACTATTTTTCACTAGCCTGCAGTCATAGCACTGTGGCGTCCGATCCCATCAGATCTGGGAAGCTAAGCAGGGTGGGGTCTGGTTAGTTCTAGGATGGGATACCCCCTGGGAACACTAGGCACTGTAGGCTTGGGAGAAAGATATGGCAACCCACTTCCAAAAAACAATCAACCATTGAAAACCCTATGAATAGCAGAGAAGCACTGACAATAGTGTTTCGCCTGTTGGACATAGGGTCGCTATGAGTTGTTTACTGACTCGACGGCAATCAACAGCAAAAATTTTTCACTAACTTCGTTAGTTTGCATAACAAATTACCCCAAAATTTAGCAGCATCAGATAACCACTCATTACGTGAACACATTATGTGGGTGAGGACTCTGAACAGTTCACAGGGACTCAGCTTAATTCTGTACATGGTGGGATTTGGACAGGGCGTGTGCAGGGTGACTTGTTACCACTCTATGAATTTTAGAGCCTCTTCTGGCAGACTTGGTCACAAGTCTGGTGATTGCTGCTGGCCATCAGTTTGGAGCCTGCTATGGTTGGGATAAATGCCCCCCTGAGGCCCACGGGTGAAAGGCCTGGTCCCCAGCCTGAGGTGCTATTGGGAGGTGGTGGATCCTTTAGCAGAGAGACCTAGTCAGAGGTCATGGGTCTTTGGGGCAGACCCTTAAGAAGGATAGTGGGTTGGGTGTGGTGGCCCATGCCTCTAATCCCAGTGACATGGGAGACTGAGGCAGGAGAATCCTGAATTTGAGGCCAGAGACAGCCTGTGTGACTTAGCAAGTCCTTGGTTCAAAATTTAAAAAATTTAAAAAGTGGTCTAAGCTGGGCGAGGTGGCGCACACCTGTAATCCCAGCGGCTCGGGAGGTAGCAGGAGGATCACAAGTTCCAGACCAGAGGCAGTCTGTGTAACTTAGTGAGACCCTGTCTCAAAAAGTAAAAAAATGGGCTGGGGTGCAGCTCAGTGGTCCAGCACTTGCAAAGCATGCAAGTGCGAGGCCTGTGTTCAACCCCCAGTACCAGGAAAAAAAAAAGTGGTCTGGGGGTGCACTTGCAAAGTATATGCGAGGCCCTGGTCTCAACTCTCAAGTACCAAAAAAACAGAAAGAAGGGTGATAGTGGGACCCTCAACTCCTTCCTTTTCCTCTCTTTTGTATCTCAGCCACAAAGTGGCTGGGTTTGCTCTGCAACACATGTCCACCATGACTTGATTCTACAGCTCACAAGTGCAGGCCAAAGCAACAGGGCCAATTTATTGTGGACTAAAATCTCTGAAACTGCGAGGCAAAATAACTTTTCCTCTTTACGAGTTGATCATCTCAGGTATTTGTTATAGTAACAGAAAGCTGACTAGCACAGGGCCTCAGTTCCTATCCATGTGGTCTCTCTAGTATTGAGCCTTTGGGCTTCTTCATACCCTGAAGACTGGCTTCCCCAGAGTGTTGCAGAAGTGCAAGCCAGGTGGTAGCTGTCTCACCTTTTCTTACCCTCCCTTCTGATATCCCACAGTGAAGCCAGGTGCCGTGGCATACATCTGTAATCCCAGTGGTTCTGGAGGCAGAGGCAAAAGGATCTCAAGTTCGAGACCAGAGGCAATCTGTGTAATTTATCAAGACCCTGTCTCAAAAAAGTAAAACAAAATGGGCTGGAGGTGGCAGCTCAGTGGTACAACACTTGCAAAGCATGTAAGCTCAAGGCCCTGGGTTCAACCGCCAGTACTGCAAAGAAGAAGAAGAAGAAGAAGAAGAAGAAGAAGAAGAAGAAGAAGAAGAAGAAGAAGAAGAAGAAGAAGAGGAGGAGGAGGAGGAGGAAGTCCCACAGGGAAACTTCCACTGCACTGTTCTCCTTAGCACCCAGCACCCAGCCAGGGCCATGTTCAAAGGAGGGGAATTTGATCCCCTCAGAGGTGGGAGAAGTTTGCTGAAGTGTAGAAGGTTCTGATAAAGCGAGTGTTCACAGTCCAGGTTCCCACATTTGCCAGATTGCCCAAGGAAACAAAAGTCATCATAACAAGGAAATATTCACCATGAACTGACATTCTTTGCCTTTCTCCTCCCTGCAATTTCCTCTTTGCTGAAACTAAGGGCTCTCTGTGTGCATCAAGCCTCATTAAGTCAAAGTCTTTATTGGTCAGCCTCTCCCTGGGAGTTCAAGGTCAATAACTGAGAACACACAACCCAACACAGGTCGTTTGCCAAGCATTATTTCAAGTCTTGTAGAAGATGCAGGATCACGTGCAGCCATTAAAGAGGATGTAGGGAAACTGCTAGAATCTGATGCAATGCTATAGGAGAACATGGGTATGACAGACCACGCAGTAGCCAGACAAGAGAAAATCAGTTAGAACATAATAGGAGCGTCAATAAAGAATGGACTGAAAAGGAATCAACTGCTACATATTTGCACAATGGAATGTTGAATGGTTGTTAAAATGAATGAGAGTAGCAACACATGAAAATATGGTTGAATCTTAGCCACGTAATATTCAATGAAAAAAGAACAAAAAGAAGATGTATGGTTAAAAATAACCACACACACACTTTCTGGGACTATATATAGATATAATAGAAGTATAAAGCTATAAGAAAAAGAAGCAAAGGAATAATTAACTTAGGATCCAGGGTGATGATTACCTCAGGCTAGGAGAGGAAGTCAAACAGACTGGGGAGCCCCTAAGGTTAGATGTAAATGACTGACAAGATCTTAATCTTATTTTGGGTGAAGAATTTGAGGATATCTATCACAATATTTCCTGCAGCTGTAGCCCTGTGGGATCCAATACTGTCAGATCTCGGAAGCTAAGCAGGGCCAGGCCTGGTTAGTACTTGGAAGGGAGACCGCCTGGGAATACCAGATACTGTAGGCTTGGGAGAAGGACCCAGCGACCCACTCCCAAAAATCAATCCCCCATTGAAAACCCTATGAATAGCAGAGAAGCACCTAGAAAGTGTTTTGCCTGTTGTACATAGGGTCGCTATGAGTTGGATACCGACTCGATGGCACCTAACAACAACAACAACAAATCATAATACTAAAAATAACTAAGATTTAGAAAGTAAATGAAAGAGAGCCATCATGGACCAATGAAGATATGTCATGAACCAAGGATTATAATAAATCTAGTTGAGAGTATATGCCTGCAACTGTACCACTGTGGCATCCGATCCCATCCAATTCCATCAGATCTCGGAAGCTAAGCAGGGTCGGGCCTGGTTTATACTCAGATGGGAGACTGCCTGGGAACATCAGGTGCTGTAGGCTTGGGAGAAGGACCTAACAGCCTACTCCCCACAAAAAACAATCAACCATTGAAAATTCTATGAATAGCAGAGAAGCATAACAATACTGTTGTATGTAGGATCACTATGAGTCGGACACCAGCTCAATGGCACCTAATAACAATACAACAAGTTGGGAGTATATGAGACATAATAAAAATTTAAAACAAATCAAAGATAGCAATACTTACCTCATAAAATTGCTGTGAGGATTAAATAAATTAATATGTCCATAATACTCAGAGGAGGCTGGGGTTTAGCTCAATTGGTAGAGCGCTGCTCCACACTTTCTGAGGACCAGGGTTCAATCCCCAGCACTGCAAAAGTGAGAGAAGGATGTGGCAGTCCTCTCCTGAAGCAATCCTGAAACAATCAGCCATTGAAAACTCTCCAAGGTTTGCTATGAGTCAGAATCAACTTGATTGCACCTAACAACAACATAAGACTCAGAACTGTTGCTAGCACACAGTAAGCACTGCATTAGATAAGGGCTTTTCCTTTTATTATTTTTACTTTATGCCAAGGGGCAGCTGGTACTTATTATGCTTGTAAAACTATGAGGTTTTCACCTATGTTATAGCAGATAGCATTAGCTTCCTTTTTAATACCTGTTTCCTCCTTCTGTGCTAATAGAAGTCTGCTTCTGTTCAGAATGGCAATAAGCCCAGATCCAGGCAAAATATTTGCTTTTCCAGATATTGGCTTGTGTCGAGTATGTCCATGGGATACAGTTCTAACAAATGAAACATAAGTAGAAATTTGCTGGGGGCTCTGGGAAGACTTTTGCTTTTGTTTTTCTGATTAAAAAGATGTGGCTGGTGCCATCTTTCCTTTTTTTTCCTTGTCTTGAATGTGGCATGATGCTTGGACTTGCGGCAGATATTTTGTTACTGAGGCAAAGGTCAGGGAGACAAAAGCAAATATTCTAAGAATGTCAACATGAAAGAATCTTATTTTACCTTTCATATTGTACTGATTATTCTTGAGACTGAGCAATCATCTAAACATTCATATGCAATTTAAAAGAAAATGTATGTCTAGAGCTGGGCATGTAGCTCAGTGGTAGAGCATTTGCTTAGCATGTGCAAGGCCTTGGGTTTGATCCCTAACATGACAAAAAAAACCCAAGACAAAATAAAATAAATATATCTAAATAAGTCTAAAATTGTTAACAACAACAATAATTTGAGATAAGGCCTTGCTGTATAGTCCAGGCTGGCCTGGAGCTCACTATATAGCCTAAGCTGCTACGATCCTCCTGCCTCAGCCTCCAGAGTGCTGGGATTATAGGCATGTGCCACCACTCCCAGATAAAAATTATTTTAAAAATTTATTTATTTATATGTTTATTTAGAGGTAGAGCCTCACTGTGTAGTTGAGGTTGGCCTGGGACTCACTGTGTAACCCAGGGTGACCCCAAACTCAAAGCAATCTTCCTGCCTCAGCCTCCTGAGTGCTGGGATTACAGGTGTGCGCCACCACACCTGGCTCTAAAAGTATTTTGATAGGCAGAAAATGAAAATTCAAAGTCATGAGAAAGCACTGAGGCATAACTTAATTCACAGTGTTTTTCTCTCAGTTGTACCTAACATAATGATGTACCTTGTAGTTGGTGACATCCTAGATTCATTCGATTGTGGTAAGGACTTTATGTTTTCAGTCACTTTCACAATTTGACTCATGATCCTAGCAGAAGATATTGCAGCCAGGTCCTTCACACTGGATCTCTTACAGCACCGGATGGAGTGGCAGGGGATGTCAACAGTGATGAGAGATACAGCCCAGTGTTGCAGCCTGCCTTGGGGAGTTTCTTTCTTGAGACCTCTACTCAGGTGGTGCTGGGTCTTTGGCTCCGGGGCAAAAAACATGAATTTTTAAGATAAGTCAGAGAGAAAAACAAAATTAGGAAGTTTATTAGGAAGGGGGACAGGGTAGTGCAAACCTGTCATCCCAGTGGCACTCGGGAGGTGGAGGCAGGAGGACCGCCAGTTCAAGGTCAGAGGCAGCCTGTGTAACTTAGCAAGACCCTGACTCAAGATAAAAAATAAAAAATAAAAAATGTGCTGGGTGCAGCACTTGGGAAGTATGCACAAGGCCCTGTGTTCATCCATCAAGGTATCACACACACACAAAAAGTGTATTAGGTAGGAGTAAGAAACAGTACACATTTGAATGTAAGCACAGGTGTTGAGGAGTGGGAAACGCGTAAAGAAGTCATACTATACATCCAATACGGATGCAAGCCTCTTAAGGGAGAGTGTCACACTCTAGTGACTTCACAACAGATATATATATCTGTATATATATAATTACATATATATATATATATATATATGTATATATATATATGTATATATATATATTTGTGGCTTTTGAAGCTATATTGCTCAATAGTGATCCTAGAGGTGAATTACAGATAAGAAAAGGAGCACCCGAGGAAATTCTTACAACAATTGTTGTTGTTGTTGTTAGGTGCCATTGAGTTGGGGGTCCAACTCATAGTGATCCTATGTACAACAGAATGAAACACTTCTCAAATCTGTGCCAGGCACACAATCTTACTTATGTTTAAGCCCATTGTTGCAGACACTGTGTCAATCCATTTAGTTGAGGGGTTTCCTTTTTTTCGTTGACCTGCCACTTTCCCAAACATGATGTTCTTCTCCAGGAATTGGTCCCAACTGACATGTCCAAAATACATAACACACAGTCTAGCCATCCTTGCTTCAAAGGAGCACTCTGGTTGCACATCTTCTAGGACAGATCTGTTGGTTCTTCTGGCAATCCATGGTGTATTGAATATCCAATCCCAGCAACATAATTCAAAAACATCAATTCTTCTCCTGTCTCCCTTATTTCAATGCCCAGCTTTCACAACCATATGATAAAACTGAAAATACCATGGTATGAGTCAGGTGCACCTTCATCTTCAATGTGACATCTTTATTTTTCAACACTTTAAAGAGGTCTTTTGCAGTAGCTTTTCACAAGGTAATGTGTCTTTTGATTTCTTGACTGCTGCATTTGTGGGTGTTGATTATAGAACCAAGTAAAGCAAAATCTTGGACAACCTCAATCTTTTTTCTATTTATCATGAAGCTGCATACTGACCCAGTTTTAAGGATTTTTGTTTCGTTGATGTTGAGGTGCAATTCACACTGAAGGCTGTGTTCTTCGATCTTCATCAGTAAATGTTTTAAATCATCTTCACTTTCAGGAATCAGAGTTGTGCTGTCTGCATAATGCAGGTTGCTAATGACTCTTCCTTCAATCATAAAGTACAGCTTCGCAGATTATTTGCTCAGCATAGAGACTAAAGAGGCACAGGAAAGGATATAGCCCTGATGCACACCTTTCTTGACTTTAAACCAGGCAGTGTTTCCTTGTTCTGTTTAAACAACTGCCACCTGGTCCATGTACAGATTCCTCATGAGTACAATTACATGCTCTGGTATTCCAGTTCTTCACAGTGTTACCCATAATTTGTTATGATCCACACAAATGCTTTTGCATAGTCGATAAAACATAGACATCTTTCTGATGGTCTCTGCTTTAGGCTAATATCCACCTGACATCAGCAATGATATCCCTGGTTCCACACCCTCTTCTGGATCCAGCTTGATTTTCCAGCAGTTCCCTATCTATATACTGCTGCAGTTGCTTTTTGAATGATCTTTAGCAAAATTTTACTTGCATGTGATGTTAATGATGTTGCCTGATAGTTTCCACATTTGGTTGGATCTCCTTTCTTGGGAATAGGTACAAATATAGATCTCTTCCAGTCAATTGGCCAGGGAGCTGTTTTCTAAATCTCTTGGCATAAACAAATAAGCACCTCCAGTGCTACATTTGTTTGTTGAAATATCTCAGTTGATATTCCATCAATTCCTGGAGCCTTCTGTTTTACTAATTCCTTCAAGGCAGCTTCTACTTCATCCTTCAGTACTACTGGTTCCTGATCATATGCAACCTCTTGAAATGGTTGGTCTCCATTAATTCTTTTTGGTATAATGACTCTGTATTCCTTTCATCTTCTTTCGATGTTTTCTGCCTCATTTAATAGTTTCCCTACAGTCTCCTTCATTATTGCATTCAAGGCTTGAATTTTTTCTTCAATTCCTTAAGCATGAGAAAAACAGAGCATGTTTTTCCCTTTTGATTTTCTATCTCCAGCTCTTTGCTCATGTCATTATAATATTTGATTTTGTCTCCTCGAGCTGCTTTTTGAAATCTTCTATTTAGTTCCTTAACTTCATAATTTCCTCCTTTTACTTTAGTCACTAGGAAATTATCTAGGACTGAATAGTCCCCTACTCTGGTTTTGTGACATTCTCAGAAGCACAGAATTCTATCCAGGCAGTCTGCACAGCAGTTTTCCTTTTTTGGTTGGGCTGAAATCCTTGATTCTCAGTTGATGAGACTCAGATCCGATCCTGGGATGAAAGCTCTTTCCTTCCCATATCTCTTTAATTTTCCCTGTTTTTCTATCCTGCCTTGTAACAACAACAAGCACATTATAAGGCTTTTAGCCAAGACATCTGGATCAGTTAAGAGTGCATTTGAAAGCTGGGTGTGGTAATGCACCCCTGTTATCCCAGCAACTCCAGAGGTGGAGGGGCAAGAGGATCCCAAGTCTGAGGCCAGAGGCAGCCTATGTAATTTAGGGAGACCCAGTCTTAAAATAAAAAGTAATGGGCTGGAGGTGGAGCCTGGTGGTAGGCCACGTGCAAAGTATGTGCAAGGCCTTGGGTCAACCTCGAAGTACCACAAAAAGAAGAAGAATGCATTTGAAGTCAGGTGTGGGGCCACAGACCTGTAATCCCACCACTTAGGAGGCTGGGGCAGGAGGATCAATGTGAGTTCAAGGCCAGCCTGGGCTACCCAGAGAGATCCTGTCTCAAATGAGCAACAAACAAGAGTATATTCGGCTTTAGGGAACACAGACTCAAACAATAGTAGTTTAACTAAGTAGAGATTTATTCTCTTTTCATGGCAAGAAGTCTGGTAGTGACAATAGCACTGGGGCAGTGGTCCCTGGGGAGCAAGTCTAGGTGGCTGGGGGGGGGGGCGCTGAAAACTGCTTTTTTCCTTTTTTTTAAGCCTTTAAGGATTTTTGGCTATTTTCCCCCTTCAATCTATTATGCCAGTTATCCATTATTCTGTAAGACGATTACCTTAAATTTTATAAACTATGAAAGCAAATATTTATCCTCTCATAGTTTCTGAGCCAGGAATCCAGGAGTGTCTTACCTGAGTGTTCAGGCTCAGGGTATTTCATGAGGTTGCAGTCAAGCTGTGGCCTGGGGCTGGGATCCTCTGAAGGCTATCCCTGAGGAATGGGATCCTTGCCTAAGCTCACTCATGTGGCTGTGGGCAGAAGCCCCAGTTCCTGCTGGCTACTGGCCAGAGACCATTACTATTCACCTTCTGGGCCTTTCTATAGGCTGCTGAGTCTCCTCTTGACATGGCCTCAGGTTTCCCCCAGAGCAAGTGATGAGGGGGCACTAAAATGGAAGGTGCAGTGTCTTTTATGACCTAATCTCAGAAATGACATCTATCACTTCAGTTGTATTTGCTTGGTCATAAACAGTGATCCTGCAGGGGCCTATGGGGAAGGGACAACACAAGGGTATAAATTCCAGGAAGCAGGAATTACTGAGGCAAACCTGAGGCTAGCTACCACAACTCTGTGTGTGTGTGTGTGTGTGTGTGTGTGTGTGTGTGTACACATATGTATATTTTAAAGATAAAATTAATTTAAAGCAAAATAAACAATTTAAAAAGATTGAGGTAGGATAGAAAAAACAGAAAATTTGAGGGACACAGAAAATTTGGGAGGATAGAGGCCCTTCACCCTGGAATCTGATGAGATCTCCTGCTGACTAAAAATCAACAGGTCTAGCTCAAGGAATCTGCTCACAACCCCCACTGATTGAGAGTCAACAATACCTAAGTCAATGAGAAGATCAGCAAGGATTGTCTACAGGGAGATAATTCTCTTCTTCCAGGGGGCTCTCAAACAAGAATGTTGTAAATAACAAATAGATCATGCTTACTTAGGCATGTTAGACTTTTGAGTTTAACACTACTAGCATCCCTCTTCTATTCCCAAGCCTACACACTGCACCCCATAAAAGTCACCTTACAGTTTAACTGATACAAGGAAGTTCTTTAGGATAAGAGAAATAGGTAAACTAGCTCATGTTGCCTTTTCTTGTAGTAAAGTTTTGACTCTACTTAATTTCTAAACGTTGTTTAATCCTCAAACCTAGTTAGAGCTGGGTATGGTGGCACATGCCTGTAATCCCAGCAACTCAGGAGGCTGAGGCAGGAGGATAACAAATTCAAAGCCAGAGGCAGCTTGTGCAATTTAGTGAGACTCTGTCTCAAGATAAAAAATTAAAAATGGGCAAGGGGAGCAACTCAGTGGTAGAGCACTTGCAAAGTATGTGTGAGGCCCTGGGTTTAACCCCCGAGTACCTTCCCCTCACAAAAACAAAAACACCCAGTTAGAATGAGGCACAAAATTAAGTGATTTTATTACATATACATATATCCATATCCATATACATATATCCATTGTAAAGACACTCAACCTGCAGCCATACTACACTGGCATCTGATCCCTTCAGATCTTAGAAGCTAAGCAGGGTTGGGCCTGGTTAGTACTTGGATAGGAGACCTCCTGGAAACACCAGATGCAGTAGGCTTGGGAGAAGGACCTGGCAACCCACTCCCAAGAACAATCAGCCATTGAAAACCCTATGAATAGCAGAGAAACACTGACATAATGCCGGGCATGGCACAGTGTCGAGGGAGTGTTTCATCTGTTGTACATAGGGTTGCTATGAGTCAGACTTGACTCGACAGCACCTAACAACAACAAAGACACCCAAATGTATCTCTCTCTAGATGCCTGTGCTTGCTCTGAAGCATGTACTATCTCTTACCGTTTATCTAATAAATTCCAAATTGCTCCACTCCCTTGCTGGCTCATCCTAAAATTCATTTTTGTGATCAAGCCAAGGACCTGGCTTTACCTGAGTGGAGGTCCCAGGAAGGGGAACTCCTCAGACTAAGGCAACAGGAGTGCCGGGCTGCAGCTCTCCCCACTGGTGACAACACTACACTAAAATAAAAACATCAAATTGGGTACGGTGGTACACACCTGTAATCCCAGCACCCAGGAGACTGAGGCAGGAGGGTCATAAGTTTGAGGCCAGCCTGGGCTGCATAGCAATGTCCTGTCTCAATAAATAAATAAATAAATAAGTAAATAAATAATAATATAACGAAAATTAAAATAATAAATAAACAAATAATAAATCACCTCTCTCCAAACTGAAGCACCAAATGGTTGTTAATTCACTCCAAAAATGTATGTGTATACCTATTTCAAAACATATTTACCACCATTTGCTATTATTTTAAAGTTGTTTTATTTTGATTTATTCTCTCCATTTACCTTACAAAGCAGGTGAAAGTAATATTTTAATTTTGGTATCTTATTGATTACTCCTAAAGTTGAACATATAAAAAGTATTTGTTACCAAATTGCCCTTTTTTATTGCCCTTTTTTGCAAGTTATGCCCTTTTCATAATACATTCATGTATTAGGATGTTAGTGGGTTTTTTCCCAATGTGTATGAATTCCTTATATAATAAAGACATTATTCTTTGTTGAAAAAGCAGGGAGGGGAGAGAGTTGGCTATGTAGGAGTGAGGAGTATGGAGATCTTACATTCCTCAGTAGCCTGTTGTCATACCATTGTGGCGTCAGATCTTGGAAGCTAAGCAGGGTCGGGCATGGTTAGTACTTGGATGGGAGACCACCTGGGAACACCAGGTGCTGTAGGCTTGGGAGACGGACCTGGCAACCCACTCCGAAAACACAATCAGCCATTGAAAACCCTATGAAAAGCATAGAAGCACGACAATAGTGGTTTGCCTGTTGTACGTGGGGTAGCTATTGGACACTGACTTGATGGCACCTAACAACAACATTCCTCAGTGACAGAGTTCTAGGGAGAGAACAGGTCCTCCAAAGGGACTTCCGGTCTTATACCTGGGGAGTGGAGTGGATCCCACATACTAGGGATTTTCTACCCCAAAACTCAATAAAAATGCCTGCCACACATGTGGGGCCAGAAGCAGGAGCTGGTGGGCATCAAGGCTCCAGTCTATGGGCCGGCAGGAGGCAGGTGTCAGCAGTTCAGCGGGCCATTGTCCAGAAGCAAGCTTGTTTTTGGCCCCTGATTCATCATCTGCATTCTGCAGCATCCTGAGGGCTGGAGGAGCCTTGTTGTTGTTGTTAGATGCCATGGAGTCGTGTTTGACTTATAGCAACCCTCATAGGGTTTTCAATGGCCAATTATTTCGGGATTGCCTCGGGAGTGGATTGCCAAGTCCTTCTCCCATTTTTGCAATGCTGGGAATCAAACTCAGGACCTCAGAGACTGCAGTGCAGTGATCTACCAACTGAGCTAAATCCTAGCCCCAGAAGAGCTTTGTTGTTGTTGTCAGGTGCTGTCGAGTTGGTATCTGACTAATAGCGACCCTACGTACAACAGGTGAAAGACTATTGTCAGTGCTTCTCTGCTATTACAGGGTATTCAATGGCAGATTGATTTTTGGGAGTGGGTTGCTAGGTCCTTCTCCCAAGAGGAGTCTTAGTGATTGAATCTCCTTCAGCCTGGCAGTATCAGGTCGATTTATTTAGATTTTTAAAAACAAAAATGGGTACTCAGTATACATATGTGCTTAAGTTCTTAGAGATATACCTTCTATATTTTCTTATAAAAAAAATTTCTGGGCGTGGTGGCGCTCACCTGTAATTCCAGTGACTTGGGAGCTGAGGGAGGAGGATCAAAGGTTGGGGGCTAGAGGCAGCCTGTGCAACTTAGTGAGTTTCTGACTCAAAAGTAAAAAATAAAATATGGGCTACAGGTGCAACGCAGCCCTTGCAAAGTATGTGTGAAGCACTCGGTTTTATCCCCAAGTACTGAAGAAAAAGAAAAAAATCTATCAACTTAAAAAATAAAAATAAAGACTACTAGGATAATTTATGGCCTCACTTCATTCACTTTCCCTGGGTTTTGTATGCCAGTATGAATTTGCACCATCATTGAACACTGTAATTCAGGAAGTGGCTTCACCATTGTTGTTGTTGTTGTTGTTGTTGTTACAGTACTAGGGGGTTGAACCCAGGGCCTCATGCATACTAGGCAAGCGCTTCACCACTGAGCTGTAACCCCCAAGCCCATTTATTTATTTATTTATTTTATCTTATTTTCTTTTGAGTCAAAGTCTCAGTTGCAGACTGCCTCTGACCTCCAACTTGCAATCATCTGGCCTTAGCCTCCTAAATCAATGAGATTACAGGTGTGTACCATGATGCCAGGCTTATTTTATGTTACTAAAAATACATATATATAATCTGATTTATTCTCTTTCCTCTAGGAGTTAAGGAGAGATTCTGTCGCAACTTTTTTTTTTTTCCCTCTCCCTCTCCAGATACTTGCTGGAACCACATTGAAATCCCTGAGTTCACACAATCTTGGAATCTCAGCAAAGGGTTCTGGATTTCAGGCTGCTGTTGTCACTGCCAGAGGCTTGATGTTCAAATTTCAGTTGTCCTTACTCTTTGTAGATTGATAGAGGGTGAGGCTTAGAACTAAGTCCCCAGCCAGGTGTCCAGCAGTCAACAAATTAGACAATCTGCCATCCTAGGGCCTGGAAGGGAGTCAAATACAGACCCCAAGGTGAGCAGAACCAGCCACCCTTCTGTTCTCCCAACAGGAGAGAAATGCCACTTGCTAAAGGGGGCCAAGAAACTCTTCTCTTCTCCCTCAACTTTTTCAAATCAGCACTTCCTGCTCACCCACATGATCTAGATTTCTGCCTTCAAGAGCCCAGATTTTCCAAAACAAAAGTCCTTTAACCCTCCAGTGGGAGAAGAAATGGGTAATCCTCTTAAACCTACAAAGAGAAAATGCCTGTCATGCTTTGGCAGTGAATCAGCTGACAAGCAGGGAAACCAGCCCCAATTCAGAATGAGGTAATTCTCACAATAAATCACACTGCTATGTAGAAAGCTCTCCTGGTCTGACTCCGATTCATCTTCCCAGGGGTGCCTCTGAGCATTCTTTCCCATGGATGTAATGCTCTCACTCCTTCAAATATCTTTTCTCCTCTACTTGGCTCATCCCTCAAGGTATTCAGATCCTCAACAGCTGGCCTTTTCTTTTCTTTTCTTTTCTTTTCTTTTCTTTTCTTTTCTTCTTTCTTTTCTTTTTTAGATACTAGGGAGTTGAATCCAGGGCCTTAGGCACACTTTGCAAGTGCTCTACCACTGGGCTGCACCCTCTGCCCATTTTTTACTCTTTTATTTTGACACAGGGTCCCACTAAGTTACACAGGCTGCCTGTGGCCTTGAACCTGCAATCCTCCTGCCTCAGCCTCCCAAGTCACTGGAATTATATCCTCCCAAGTTGCTGGGTGCCACCATGCCCAGCGCTAGGTTGGCCTTTCTTTGTGGTCATAAGCTTTCTGCCACAGTTTCTCATACCAATGTCCCAACTAGGAATGTGCCCATTAGCTCTTCCATGTTTGTCTCTTTCACAGGATGTAAAACATTTCCCAGAACCCCCAGCAGTTTTCCCCTTGTGGCTCATTGGTCATAACTGGGTCACATGGCCACCCTTAGCCACAAGGGAGGGTGGGAAAGCAAGTTCCTAGCAAAGCAAAATGGGATTGCCATAATTGGCTTAGAAAATGATTTATGCTCAGACTGGGAACACAATTGTCCTATCCCACCAAACAATGAGCCCCGTTAACAAGGAAGAAGGATAAAAATGGCTAATAAAGTCTACCATAGAGGTCTTATTCCATTTATTATCTCTTCTTCTCCTTTAACAAGGCAGGGACTATTTGCTTGCCCTTCTTCCAGAGAAACAGAGTGTTTACATATACACATGGTTGGCTAGAATAAAGTTTTCATTTTCCAGCCTCCCTTATAGCTGCATGTGGCTACGCTACCAGTTTCTGAGAAAGGATTAAACATGGAAGAAATGAAAGGAACCATCCAGTGTTAAGGATTAAGGTCATGTCCTTGCTTGTCCTCATCCCAGTGGCTGAAATGTGGATGCAGCAGGGATCCATCTTGGGCCAAGTGAACCCTCTTGGACCATTGTGGTTTTATATAATGGAGCAACAGAGAGGAGGAGCTGAGGTCCCTGATAACTTCACAGTGCAGAGCTGCCACATCAGGAGAGGAATCAATGGTATTTTCCTTCATGTTCAAAGCACTGTTATTTTGCAGGCACATTTATATCTTGAACAAATATAACTGCCTCCAATCCTCTGCCTCTATGAATGCTAAAGTCTCTTCGACCTCAACTTCTCCCCTTGTTAGGCAGATTAATTTAGCAGGCAACAATGAAGGAAAAGAGAGGAGTAAGAATGTTTCCTGATTCAGTCATGATGGATGTTAAAGAATATAAAATGAATCTCCTGCTCCCCAGTATTGGAGAGGACGTTGCTCAATGGACTCTGTACCCTGATAGAGATCAATAGCTACTTAAATTCTTAACCTTTTAGACATTTGTCCAAGAGCCCATTCTTTTGAAAACCTAGGAAATCTATTAATCCATTTTAAACAAAAGCCCCAGATGTAAAATGTTTCCCTCTTCCTTCCAAAGACAAAAATCCACTATAAAATCACATTTGAACATAGATCTTGGCGGTAGCTCTCCTCTATTGCCTGCCTTCACTTCTCGAAGGTATATTATCTTTCCATAAACTTTGCCTTATTCTCTCCTGTAACTTCTGTGCCAGGTATAAACTCTCTTACACAATGAACACAAAACCAAGGTTTGTTACTGCTGACCTCTCGGATTCATGTTTCCCCAGGTTAACACTCTGACTCTGTGTTTCTCTCTAATTTTTCTTCAGTCTTTCTCCATGTTAGTCAGAGCAAGCAACAGACACAAATCTTGGCTGATTTAAGCACGAAAACCATGTCTTACAGACTTGTGGAGAATGCTGGAAAATTATGTGTAATCAGCTATCTATTGCCACAATCATGCCACATAAACAATCATAAGGCCTCAGCAACATATAATAATGAACATGTTTTTGGTTCACAAGTCTATGGAGTCCAGTTTATTTGGGGTTGAGTGAGCTGGGCTGATCTCAGCTGGACGCACCCGAGTGCCTGGGGTCAACTGTTGGTCGGCCAGGCAGCTCTGTTGATTCTGGCTGAGCTCATTCATACATCTGTGGCTCAACGGGCTGTGAGCTGATCTAGGATGGCCTCAGCTGGGATGACTCGGGGAGGCTTGGCCTGGTTCCGCATGTCTCTCATCAGGCAGCAGACTAGCCTAGACATATTCCAATGGCAATGGCAGAGGGCAACAGCGAGAGCAGGTTCAACTACACAAGTGCTTTTCAGACCTCTGCTTATGTAATGTTTAGTAAAATCCCATTGACCAAAGCAATTACAAGGGTGCGCCTAGAGCCAGAAGGGGAAGGTTCACCTTCCTGAAGAGAAGCCCTGAGGTCACGAATGCACCCAGTCTACCAAGCTGTGTTCAGAGGTTTCGTTTATTGGGTGGTAGCCAACAGCACACCACCCAGCTGGGCCACTGAAGACACTGCTAAGCCACCGATGAGCACTTAGCTCCATAGTTATGCTGAGTGTCCTTTTGGTACCAGACCCTGAATGTTGCTGCTCTTCAAGGGTTCTCCCAAACTGAGGGTTCATGCCATGACCGGCACTGCCCACCAACAGAACAGATTCTTTCCTGCTTTTACACTTCACATCACAAGTTCATCCAGACTCACAATCTAGAGTGGGTACATTTTATGAATAAAGCCTGTGACATGTGACCATGACTTAGGTCCCAAGGAAGGCTGGAAAGTGAGTAGCTGCCATTTTCAGCTATAATCCTGAAAGGAGGGCTCTGCTTCCCACAGAGTTTCATAGAATAAAAATTTTCCATGTATAGGAAGGGGGTCCCCACGTGTGTGTCAGCTTGTCTTGCAGTGTGGGCTTTTGTGTTGCTGTAATGCTGAAAGCTATGCCACCAGTATCACAGATTCCAGCAGGGCCACCCATGGTGGACAGGTTTTAGCTGAGCTTCCAGGCCAAGAAGAGGCTAGGGAGAAGTACCTGGCAACCCACTTCCAAAACAATGAGCCACTGAAAACCCTATGAATAGCAGAGAAGCACTGTCAAATAGAGTGTGGGAAAATGAGCCTGCCAAGCTGGAAGGCATTCAAGAAATGAAGAGTTGCCTCTTCAAAGCAGAGTAAACCTTAATGATGGGAATGGAGTAAGGCCCCTAGGATCTCCAGTTGCTGATGTGGCACAACTCAAAATAAGAAGAACTTATTTTGGCTGCAACAATGGGCTCAAACATAAAAAGACTGTGTATGGCACAGTGCTGAGTAGTGTTTTGTTTTGTTGTACAGAATCACTATGAGTCAGATCCGACTCTATGGCACCTAACAGCAACAACAAAGGAAAGGGGTTACATCGTGTTGTTTTATCATAGGCAGATAAAAAAGTCAAAACAAAACAACAACGTCAGTGATGATGATAATGGAGAGGAAGAGGAAGAAAAGGAGGTATAGGAGGGTAGGAGGGAGGAGGGGAGGATGAGACCCTCTAGCCTCTCATTCTCTTCACAGCTAAGCCCTTGAAGAAGAGTACTCCCAACTCACTTTTCTCTTCTGTTTTTCCCCTTTGCTCCTGTAGTGATCAGCTATTGTAACCATGATGATGAAAAATTCTGTGGCTTAGGACCATAGGCATCTGTTTTTCTCACTCATGCTGCAGGCTGCAGGTGGACTGGATTTGGTTCCAGGGTTCAGGTTTTGGTTTTTAAATTAAATTAAAAAAAATTTTTTTGGCTCCTCCACTTGTCTCCTATCTTCCTTGCACCTGTGGTTCCTCAGGACATGGCTTTGTCATGGTGAATGACAAAAGTGCAAGAAGGTGAGTGGAAAGACATGCTATCTTCTAAGGCATGCTGTCACTTGTGCTCACGTTCCATGGGCCAAAAGAAGTCAGGCAGGGCAAGAGACTCCACCCACTCTCAAGTGCTGCCAGGGCACACTGCAATGGAGAACAATAATCTAGTCCACTAGCTGGTGGTGGTGGCTCACGCCTGTAATCCCAGCAACTCAGGAGGCAGAGGTAGGAAGATAGCAAGTTCGAGGCCAGAGGCAGCCTGTGTAACTTACCAAGACTCTCTTTTGAAATAAAAAGTAAAAAGTGGGCTGGGGGTGCAGCTCAGTGGTAGAGCATTTGCGAAGCATGTCTGAAGCCCTGGGTTCAACCCCCAGTACTGCAATAAATAAATAAATAAATAAATAAATAAATAAATAAATGCGAGAGAGAGAGAAAAAGAAAGGAAAAAAGATAGATCTAGCCTACCACAGATCTTCATCTGGCTCCTTTTTAAAAGAAAAATTATTGTTATTTAATTAGCAAACACTATAATGAGTTTCATTATGGGATTATCGTACAGTTGAATCATGTATTTTGTGCTTTTTCTCTCCGCCATTACTCGCTATGTTGCTCCTATCTTCTCCCACTCATCCCCTCCCTCCTCTAAACATATCCCCTTGTAATTTCCAACTTCCAATCTTGCATATATATACATAGTGGTTGTCATTTTTGTTAGGTGTGTTGAGTTGGGTCCAACTCAGCCACTCTATGTACAACAGATGACAAACTACCTGGCACTAGCCATGCCCAGCACTGTCAATGCTTCTCTGCTGCTCATAGGGTTTTCAATGGCTGATTGTTTTTTGGGAATGGGTTGCTGGATCCTTCCCCCAAGCCTACAGCACCTGGTGTTCCCAGGCAGTCTCCTATCCAAGTACTAACCAGGCCTGATCCTGCTTAGCTTCCAAGATCTGACGGGATAGGATGCCATTGTGATATGGCTGGGGTTTAGCTCAGTTGATAAAGTCTTGCTCTGCACACTCTGAGGTCCTGGGTTCATCCTCAGCACCACCAAAATGGGAGAAGGACCTGGCAGACCACTCCCGAAACAATCAACCATTGAAAACCCTATGAATAGCAGAGAAACACTAATATAGTGCGGGGCATGGCACAGTGTTGGGGAGTGTTGTTCTGTTGTACGTAAGGTCACTAAAAATGAGTCAGACCCGACTTTGTGGCACCTAACAACAACAGCAACGTGTGTGTGTTATCTTTTTCTTTTTCTTTTCATTTTAAGATCGGTCTAACTTCCGTATATGAGTGAGAACATTCAGTCCTTGTCTTTCTGAGACTGGTTTATTTTATTTATCTGACTTCTGACTCTGTTGTGCCAATAAGGATCAACAGAAACTTTACAACTGCCAAATCAGACACTCCTCAGGGGATGAGGGTACAGACAGATGCCGAGTACCTCTTAGATAACCTAGGAGTTTGGATTTCACTCTAAGAGTAGTAAAAGCCACTTATGGTGGATATGTGACTCAAGGGGTCTTTCCACAATACAAATATGGCATGTCATGCTCCTGCTTAAACTGTCAATGAGTATCCCACCACCTAGAGGGAAAGGACAAGCCTCGTGTGGATCAGAAGTCCACAATGATATGCTCCTGCCTCAATAACTCTTGTAACTGAACCCCAGTCCTCGCACTCTTTGGTCTCATTATGTAGTTTAGGGCTTATTTTAGCTTGTATTCTGAGACAAAGATTTGAGTGCAAGAAGTTTATATGGAGAGGATAGACACACAAGTAGTGGAAATGCAACACGCTACCAGGAAGGAAGGCAATCAGGAAAGGGTTTGCTATTAAGCCAACAAGCAGAGTGGACAATAGAAGCTTAGTTGTTTTAAAGCAGTATGACAAGTGATACAAACACAGGTGTATACAAAGCAGTGATGGCTAAAAGACTCTGAGAAATGCATGCCTCAGAATTATTCCATTTATCTTAGTCCATTTTCTGTTGCTATAACAAAATACATGAGGTCAGGTACTTAAAGAGAAGAGGTTTATTAAGCTCACATTCCTGGAGGTTCAAGAGCATGGCACCAGCACCTGCTCAGCTTTAGTGAGGGCCTCAAGGTGGATGGCATCATAATAGCAGGAGAGTGGTAAGAAGTGCATGCAAAAAAAAAAAAAAAAAAAAAAAAAAGGATCCAGAGGAGGTGTCAAGCTCCCTTAATCTCTTCTCTTGGTAACTAATCCAGTCCTGCGAGGCCTGCATTAATTCCTTCCAAGGGTGGTCCCCCATGACCTAATTACCTTCCACTAGACCTCACTTCTTAAAGATTCTACCACCTCAATGTCATCACACTGGGAACCATATTTCTAGGATGTGAACCTTTGGCGGATACAGTTAAACCATATGCAAACCATAGCCCCAGCCATGTATTGAAAGAGCCAAAGGATTTCCATGCCAATTCCTGGGACTCATGGCTTTACAGCTACTCCTAGGAGAGGTTAACTCCTAGGGATTTCTAGTAAGCCATGTATGGGGCATGGTGGCTTTTGGTCCTTCTTGGGAGTTGGGGAAGAGCCTTTTGGAAAAGAGATGCACTGAGTACAGTGAGAGATCAAGAGATGATGATGAGGCACTGCCAGCTTCTCTTCCATGGGTTCTCACCTGTAACTTCTCTTAGAGACCTTTCTAGTTCCATATATGTTTTCTCCTTATCTAGGATGCTTTTCTCTTTCTCTCTTCTGGGTAATCTCCTACACATCCTTCAAGACCCTTCCCAGCTTCCTAAGTAGATAGAACCATGCTGCAATGTGTTTTCTTAGGATACAGGACACATTTCTGTTTCTGTCACTTGTCACATTGCTTTACTTTCTAGCCTGACTCCCCTGCTCAATTATACACAGGTCGAGGGTAGAGACTGCTTGTTTGGTGCCTGGAATATAGTAGAGCATTA
>VMDO01006666.1:64876-98071 GCA_007922755.1 Pedetes capensis
TGCCGTCGAGTCGAGTCCGACTCATAGCGACCCTATGTACAGCAGATCGAAACACTTGCCGATTCTGTGCCAGGCAAACCATCTTATTTATGTTTAAGCCCATTGTTGCAGACACTGTGTCAATCCATCTGGTGGAGGGTTTTCCTCTTTTGCGTTGACCTGCCACTCTCCCAAACATGATGTCCTTCTCCAGGGATTGCTCTCTCCTGACTACATGTCCGAAATATGTAAGACGCAGTTTGGCCATTTTTGCTTCCAAGGAGCACTCTGGTTGTACTTCTTCTAGGACAGATTTGTTGGTTCTTTTGGCAGTCCATGGTATATTCAATAGACGTCTCCAGCACCACAGTTCAAAAGCATCAATTCTTTTTCTGTCTCTCTTGTTCAATGTCCAGCTTTCACAACCATATGATGCCACTGAAAATGCCATGGCATGAGTCAGACGCACCTTCGTCTTCAATGTGACATCTTTGCTTTTCAATACTCTAAAGAGATCTTTTGCCACAGCTTTTCCTAGAGCAATGCATCTTTTGATTTCTTGACTGCTGCTTCCACAGGTGTTGATTATAGAGCCAAGCAAAGCAAAATCTTGGACAACCCCAATCTTTTCTCCATTTATTGTGAAGTTGCATACTGACCCAGTTGTAAGGATTTTTGTTTTGCTGATGTTTACTTGCAACCCATATTGAAGGCTATGCTCTTTGATCTTCATCAGTATATGTTTTAAATCCTCTTCACTTTCAGCAAGCAGAGTTGTATCATCTGCATAACGCAGGTTGTTAATGAGTCTTTCTCCAATCCTGATGTCATGTTCTTCCTCATAATGTCTAGCTTCTCGGATTATTTGCTCAGCATATAAATCGAAGAGATATGGTAAAAGTATACAGCCCCGACCCACAACTTTCTCAACTTTAAACCAGGTTGTGTTTCCTTGTTCTATTTGAACAACTGGCTCCTGGTTTACGTACAGATTCCTCATGAGTACAATTAGGTGCTCTGATATTCCCATTTTCCAAAGTGTTATCCATAATTTGTTATGAGTAGAGTATTATAGATGCTCAATAAGAGCTCATTGGCTGGGAGAATTAATTTCTATCTAGAGTCTGGCAATGATCTTGCGTAGTTGTGCTGCACTAAACTGAGGCAAAATTATAATAGCTTTTATGTCCCTTTATCACCTCTATGGTGTTCTTTCTTCTTTCATTCACCCAATACCCTCCTCTTCTCTTTCCTTGCCTTAATATCAAAGTCTGCTCCTAGATATTTCTTTTATATCAAAGGAGCACAAGAGATAGGATGCCTGTGTTGCTGCTCATCTTTACTGCTGACTAGCTGGGGAGTCTTTGAGCAAATTTCTTCCTCCTTCCAAGCTCTGGTTTCCTCATCTATAAAATGATCTTGAATGTCCTCATTGATTATTAAGGAGCTCCATAAGAATATCTCTAGAATGACAACCCACAGGAATCTGGCAACACTGGTTGCCTTTAGGAAGGAAAAACAGATGGCTACAGGGCCAATGGTATGAAGGAGATAAACTTTCTCTTTCTCTTTCTACCTGGTGTTAGCTTACCTAGGACTGCTCAACAAATTACCACCAAGTTACTGGCATCAAATGATAGAAATTTCTTCTTTCCTGGTTCTGGAGGCCATAAGTCAAAAAGCTAGGCATCACAGGGCCATGCTCCCTCCAAAGACTCTAGTAGAGACACCCTCTATGGCTTTGCTAGGTTCTGGTGGCTCCAGGCATTCCTTGGCCTATGACTGCACTGCCTCAGGCTCGGCCACCATCATCCTTTTTTTTTTTTTTTTTTTTTTCCAGTACTGGGGTTGAACCCAGGGCCTCCCACTTGCATACTTTGCAAGTGCTATACCACTGAGCTGCATGCCAAGCCCTTTTTTTTTTTTTTCACTTTTCTGAGACAGGGTCTTGCTAAATTACGCAGACTACCTATGGTCTCGAATTTGCGATCCTCCTGCCTCCGCCTCCCCAGCCGCTGGGATTACAGGCATGCGCCACTGTGCCCTGTGGCCACTATCATCTCCGTTGCCTCATTCTCTTCAGTCTGTATCTTTTCTCTTACATAAAGACTTGTCATTGGATTTAGGGCCCAACCAAGTAATCCATCTCAAAATATTTAATTATATCTTTAAAGAAGCTTTTTGCAAATAAGGTCACATTCACAGGTTCCAGGGATTTGGATGTACACATATCTTTTGGGGAGGCCACCATTTGAATCCACTACAGATTCATCCAGTTGTATGTTTTAAATTTGTACCATGTACAGAAGACTAACTATACTACGATATCATTAATAAAGGCAATATGTGTGTGTCAAAAATATACACTCGTGCGGATACCAATAAAAGTGTACACATTTTAAGCGATGTTATGTATTAGCCTGCAGCCATAGCCCTATGGCATCTGATCCCATCAGATCTTGGAAGCTAATCAGGGTCGGGCCTGGTTAGTACTTGGATGGGAGACCGCCTGGGATCACCAGGTGGTGTAGGCTTGGGAGACGGACCCTGCAACCCACTCCCAAAAATCAATCTGCCATTGAAAACCCTATGAACCGCAGAGAAGTACTGACAAGAGTGTTTTGCCTGTTGTATGTAGGGTCTCTATGAGTCAGACATCGACTCAATGGTACCTAACAACAACAACAACAACAATGTATGTATTACTTCTCAAAATGAAATTGACTTAACGGTAGCAATGTGTATGTGATATTCACTCAAAAGATGGTGTCAATCAAATGAATGCTAGCGCCACCATGTGACAGGGAGGGCAGTCAAAGAAAATAGTAGAGGCATGGTTGTCACTCCAGGAGTACAAAGACCGTTTTGAGGTGGTATTTGAAATTTGAGAATGTTGTGGAAGTACAACAACAATGGACGCATGAGAACACAACAGAACCCCCTCACACGCCTACCAGGGCACACATTTGTCATATGTGTGAGTCTCATTTTATTGTGTGTGATGTGCACAAGGGAAGATCCGGGAGGCCTCACACAGCAACAAGCCCTCCTTCTTTTGCTATGGCAACCACGTGAGCACCTCTTGTAATTGCAGAAGTCAAATATGGCTTGTACTCATCTTTTGTCATTGGTATATATTTCAGTATTACAATTTTAATAGTTTTTTCCTTTTTTAGAATGTGTATACATTTTTGGCACTGTCTGTATTATTTAAGGTGGAAAACATAAAGAAAAACAAGAGGATGATTAATGCAACATTTGGCACAGGTGTCATATTTGATGGCAGAAAAGTGGATCCCAGAGAAAATGACTCCCAAGAGGCTTCTAAGGTACTGGTATTGTCTTATTGTATACTGTGGGGAGTGGATACATGAGATACATGAGTACAAAAGTCATTTGTCACCAGGTGTGCTTGCACACACCTAGAATCCCAGCACTTGGGAGGAGGAAGCAGGAGGATTGCGAGTTTGAGGCCAGAGGCAGCCTGCATAACTTAGCAAGACTTTGTCTCAAAATACAAGGGGAAAAACGGGCTGGGGGTACAACTCATTGGTTGAATGTATAAAGCATGTGCATAAAGTATGTGTGAGGCCCTGGATTCAACTTCCCAGTACTGCAAAACAAGACAAAACTACCAAACAAAACGTCTGAAAACCCAGGGAGAGCTCCATTGACTTTAAAAAAGTTAAATGGCATTTTTACTGGCTCACACCTGTAATTCCAGCACTTGGCAGGCTGAGGCAGGAGGATCATGAGTTCAAGGCCAACCTGGGCTACATATCGAAATCTTGTCTCAAAATAAAATTAAATGACTTTACTGACAGCTTTTTAACTAGGTTCTTAAATTGATTTGGTTTAATCCCACAGCCTAGCTTTAAAAAATAATCATTGCATTATTGCCTTGTTCTCATTTAAAAGAAAACTCATTGTGAAAGCAGCTTTTCAAAAAGTTGACTTAATTTTTGTAAATAAATTTGTCACAGTGCATATTAGTTTTATATATTCTTTTGTCTGTATGATATACTTAACATCCCATGAGAAAACTCCATAGGTGAGGATACAGATCAATGGAACTTCATTATCACTGTTCTGAGAATGAATATAAGTTAGAAAAAAAATTTTTGAGAACATTTTACAATATCTAGTAAACTAGAAGTATTGTGTATCTGATAAGTTGGAAGTTGTGCATACTATGATATAGTAATGTTTTCTTAAGGTATTCCTAGGTATGTTAAATCAGCGGTTTTCAAGCATCCTGATCACAACCTCTTAATAAAAAATGAATTTTATGTTACTAGTACTCTAGAAGCTGAGGCAGGAGATTCTGTGTTCGAGGCCCACCTGGCCACATAGTGAAACTCAGTCTCAAGAAAAAAAGAAAATGCTGAGCACTGATAAAAATAACTAGAAATGGGAATTAAGGAATATTCACATATTGGAACACTATATCAAAATTAAGATGAACAACTTGAGAACCATGTATTAACAGAATGTTGAGTGAAAAAAGCCAGTTGCTGAAGCATATGCACAATGTGATGCTATTTATAAAGTTTCAAAACATGAAAAACATGTTGTTTAGGCATATGTACATATGTAGTAAGTCTGCCACATGTGTGGGGAGCCCATAACTCAGGATCTTGGTTTCCACTGAGGAAACAAAAGAGAATGAGATAAGAGAGCAACACAAAGGGGACTGTAATTGTATATTAAGGTTTTTTCTTCCTTAATCTTTTTTTAGTATGTTATTTGTTCTTTAATATTCATTGCATGAATTGGCAACCTATTACCTGTAGGTCAAATCTAGAGTGCTATTTTCATATGGTCTGTGAGCTAAAAATGATTTTTTTCTGTTTTGTTTTTTTGAGATAGGGTCTCATTGGGTAGCACAGGCTGACCTCAAATTCATGGCAATCCTCCTGCCTCAGTCTCCCAAGTGCTGGGATTATAGGTGTCTACTACCACACTCGGTTCTAAAAACGGTTTTTACTTTTCTGTATGTGTGTGTGCAGTGCTGGGGATAGAACCCAGGGCCCTGCGAATGCTAGACAAGTACTCTGCCATGAAGATACACCTTCAGCCCTGCTTTTTATGTTTTTAAATTTGTTAAAAAATTTAAGGAAGACTATTTTGTGACATGTAAAAATTACATAAAGGTCAAATTTCTTTTTTCTTTCTTTCTTTCCTTTTTTTTCTTTTTGTTGTACTGGGGGACTAACCCGAGTTTCACCTAGTCTTTGCAAGTGCTCTACCACTGAGCTGCATCCTCAGCCCCTTTTTTCTTTTTCATTTTATTCTGTGTTTTCTTTTTCTTTTTTCTTTTCTTTTTGCCACCTTCTTCTTCTCTTCCTCCTCCTTCTCCTTCTCCTTCTCCCTCTCCTTCTCCTTCTTCTTCTTTTGTGTGAGTGTGTGGTACTATGGAGGTTGAACCCAGGGCCTGGCACATACTTTGTAAGTGCTCTACCACTAGGCTGCACCCTCAAGCCCATTTTTAATTTTTTTATCTTGAGTCATGGTCTCACTGAGTTGTGTAGGCTGCCTCTGCCCTTGAATTCACAATCCTCCTGCCTCTACATCCAGAGTGGTTGCAATTGCAGGCGTGTGCCACTGCACCCAGGTTTGTTGTCAGGTGCAGTGGAGTTGGGAACCCAGGTATACAGATCAAGGTTCAATGTAAATAAATATAAAGTTTTATTGGAACACAGGTATACTAGTTTATCTATGTATCATCTGTGGCTACAGTCACACAACAGAGGCAGAGGTGAACAGCTACAACAGAAACTGTATGGGCTACAAAGCCTCACATAGTCACAATCTGATTCTTTAAAAGGAAAGTTTAAAAAAAAAGAGAGAGAAAGAAATAAAGAAAGAAAGAATGAGAAAGAAAGAAAGGAAAAAGAAAAGAAAGAGAAAGAAAGAGAGGAAAGGAAGGGGGGAGGGAGAGAAGGAGAGGAAGAGGAACAAAGGGAAGAAAGAAGGAAAAAAGAAAAAAAAGGAAGGAAGGAAAATGGGAGGCAGAAGCGGAAAGATCACTAATTCAAGATTAGCCAAGACTACATGGTAAGTTCAGGGCCAGCCTGTGGTAGATAGTCTCAAAAAGCCAAACAAACAAACAAAAGTTTGCCAAACCCTGGCTTATTATATGACATCTTTTTTGTAATATTTTAAAAATATGGTAGCATTAAAGAAAAATTCCAGAAAAAGATGTATAATTCTACCATCTACCAAAACTTACTTTTTTATTTCCATGTTTTCTTTCAATCCTTGACAAAATCCATATATTTTTATTGACACCAGGCAAAGATATTTTGTATTCTACTTTTTCTCCTGCTGTACATCATTTTATACACCTTTCTGATGTGCCACGCCATACTGTGGGAGCCTATAAATTGCTGTGATGCTGAAAGCTATGCCACCAGTACTATAGATCCCAGCAGGGTCACCCATGTGGACAGGTTTCAGCTGAGCTTCCAGACTGAGACAGATTAGGGAGAAGGACATGGCTAACCTACTCCTGAAACAATTAGCCATTGAAAACCCTATGAACAGCAGAGAAACACTGCCAGATATAGTGCTGGAAAATGAGCCCCTCAGGTTGGAAGGCACTCAAAGGCGACTGGGGAAGAGTTATCTCCTCAAAGTAGGTTGTTGTTAGGTACCACCGAGTTTTGTCTGACTCATAGTGACCCTCATAGGTTTTTCAATGGACAATTGTTTTGGGAGTGCTTCAGGAGTAGATTGCTATGTCCTTCTCCCGCCTCACAGTAGAGTCTACCTTAATGACAGTAATGGAGTAAAGCCCCAGGGACCTCCATTTGCTCATGTGGCATGACTCAAAATGAAGAGGAACAACTGTAAACATCCATTAATAATTGGAACATGGAATGCACACAGTATGAATCTAGGAAAATTAGAAATCATCAAAAGGAAATAGTAGCAAGTAAACATTGAGATTCTGGGCATCAGTGAGCTAAAATGGACTGGCATGGGCCATTCTGAATCAAATAATCATATGGTCTACTATGCCAGAAATAACAGATTAAAGAGAAATGGGGTTCATCAAAAAAGATATCTCAAGATCTGTCCTGAAGTACAATATTGTCAGTGATAGAATAATGCCCATACACCTACAAGGAAGGTCAGTTAATATGACTATTATTCAAATGTATGCACCCACCACTAAGGCCACAAATGAAGATAAGGAATATTTTTACCAACTTCTGCAATCTAAAGTAGATTGAACATGCAATCAGGATGTACTGATAATTACTGGTGACTGGAATGCAAAAGTTGGAAACAAAGAAGAAGGCTCAGTAGTTGGAAAATATGGCCTTGGTGACAGAAATGATGCTGAAGATCACATGATAGGATTTTGTCATACCAATGACCTTTTCATTGCAAATACATTTTTTCACCAACATAAATGGCAACTATACACATGGAATTCACCAGATAGAACATATAGGAATCAAATTGACTACATTTGTGGGAAGAGATAATGGAAAAGCTCAATATGAAAAGTCAGAATAGGACAAGGTGTTGATTGTGGATCAGCCCATCAACTGCTCATATGCAGGTTCAAACTGAAACTGAAGAAAATTAGAGTAAGTGTATGAGAGCCAGGGTATGACCTTGAGTATATTCTACCTGAGTACAGAGACCACCTCAAGAACAGGTTTGATGCATTAGACACTAATGATAGAAGACCAGAAGAGTTGTGACATGACATCAAAGACATCATTCATGAGGAAAGCAAAAGGTTATTTAAAAGACAGGAAAAAAAGAGAAGACCAAATTACATGTCAAAAGAGACTCTGAAACTTACCCTTGAACATTGAGCAAGTAGAGTAAAAGGAAGTCATGATGAAGTTAAGGAACTAAACAGATTTCAAAAAGCAGCTCGAGAAGACAAAAATCAAATATTATAATGACATGTGCAAATAGCTGGAGAAAGAAAACCAAAATGGAAGAATATACTTTGTTTTTTTCAAGCTTAAGAAATTGAAGAAAAAATTCAAACCTGGAGTGGCAACAGTGAAGGATCTAACTCTACAGGGCACTAATTCTACAGAGCCCTTAACTGTACTGATGAGGAATTTGTACATGGACCAGGAGGCAGTCATTTGAACAGAACAAGGAAATACTGCCTGGTTTAAAGTCAAGAAAGGTGTGCATCAGGGCTGTATCCTTTCACCATACTTCTTCACTCTCTATGTTGAACAAACAACCTGAGAAGCTGGACTTTATGAAGAAGAATGTGGCATCTTGATTGGAGGAAAACTCATTAACAACCTGCATTGTACAGACGACACAACTCTACCTCCTGAAAGTGAATAAGATTTGAAACATTTACTGATGAAAATCAAAGAACACAACCTTCAGTATGGATTGTGCCTCCAAATCAACAAAACAAAAATCCCTACAACTGGGTCAGTAAGCAACTTCATGATAAATGGAGAAAAGATTGAGGTTGTCCAAGATTTTGTTTTACTTGGTCCTGCAATCAACACCTACGAAAGCTGCAGTTAAGAAGTCAAAAGATGCACTGCACTGGGAAAAGCTGTTGCAAAAGACCTGTTTAAAGTGCTGAAAAGTAAAGATGTCACATCAAAGACAAAAGTGAGCCTGACTCACGCCATGGTATTTTCAGTCATATCATATGGTTGTGAAAGCTGGACGTTGGATAAGGGAGACAGGAGAAGAATTGATGTTTTTGAATTATGGGGCTAGAGATGAATATTGATTATACCATGGACTACAAAAAGAACCAACAGATCTGTTCTAGAAGAAATGCAACCAGAGTGCTCCTTGGAAAACTAGGATGGCTAGACTGTGTCTGACATATTTTGGACATGTTGTCAGGAGGGACCAATTCCTGGATAAGGACATCATGTTTAGGAGTGTGGCAGGTCAACAAATAAAAGGAAGATCCTCAACTAGATGGACTGACACAGGGTCTGCAACAATGGGCTTAAACATAAATAAGATCGTATGCCTGGCACAGAATCGGGGAGTGTTTTGTTCTGTTGTCCATAGGGTCATCATGAGTCAACAGCACTGAACAACAGCCACCTGCGGCATTCAAATTTGTACTCTTTAATGGCATAATATGATTCAAGTTTATAAACAATACACCATAATTTGTGTAATTGCTTTCTCATGTGTAAATTTCATATTGTTTTTATTTCCTGGGGGTTTTTTGTTGTTGTTATTTGTTTGTTTGGGGTGGTTTGCCGTTATTGTTTGTTTGTTTGTTTGGACAGGGTCTCACACTGTGTAGCCCAGGCTGTCCTGGAACTTGCTATGTATCCCAGGCTAGACTTGAACTGTTGATCTTCCTACCTAAGCCTCCCAAGTGCTGGGACTATAGGCATATGCCACCACTCTCAGCTTCCTCCTAATTTTTTATTGGTTACCAAGCAAAGACTATCTTTGTACCCAGTGTTTCCCACTGGCTTCTTTGACTTATTTCACTGGAATAAATTCCTAGAAATGAAATGTCTAATCCTCCCTTCACTTCCCAAACTCTAACCACTCTCTCTTCATCTCTTTACTTCAATAAACTCTTGTTTCCTGTCTTTTTATTGATTCCTTTGCCTTCTTTGATATACTGCTTTTATTGGGCTCTTCCTAGAGGTGATTGAGGTACCAGAAAGGTCTCTTGCTCTTAAATCCTAGCTTGAGCTCACCATTTCTTAGGTGGTTCAACCTTCTGCAATGCCTTGTGAGGGCTGCTTCCCTGTTCCAATGTCTTTTTTTTTTTTTTTTTTTTTTTTTTTTTTTTTTTTTTTTTTTTTTTTTTTTTTTTTTTTTTTTTTTTTTTTTTTTTTTTTTGGTGGTACTGGGGGTTGAACCCAGGGTCTCACATTTGCATGCTTTGCAAGTGCTGGACCACTGAGCTGCACCCTCAGCCCTTTGTGTGTGTGTGTGTGTACTTTTTGAGACAGGGTCTCCCTAAATTACACAGACTGCCTCTGGTCTTGAAGTTGCGATCTTCCTGCTTCTGTCTCCTGAGTCGCTGGGATTACAGGCGTGCGCCACTGCACCAGCCTTGTTCCAATGTCTTTAACTTGTCCTCTCATCATACTGTCTTCTTTCTTCCACTCCACCCCTCTCCTGAGGTTAAAGTCCCCCAGGCTTGCTCTGTTGCTCCAAAGCCTTTTCTGTATTCATATCTTCCCATTGCAACTCCTGCTCTGAAATTACCTCCCTATTCTCCTCCTGGCCTTTTCCTTTTCTTTCCTGTCCCTACTAGGGGCTTATCTCTTTTGCAGAACTCTCTCTAAGGTTTGGGATGCACATGTCTCGTTTGAGTCACATTCGACCCATATATATTTCATTCCCTTAACTCTCCTTGGTCCTACTCAAAGTTGTTTTACTCTTATTTGAATGAAGATGAAGGAAGAAAAACTTATACACAGACAACAATGAGAGTCCTCTATTACAGTTTCAAGATAATCAAACCTTGAAGTAAATTCAAGGATCATAGGCCTTCTATTACTATGTTCGTAATAGAGGATCTCTAAAGGGAGGTCACATAGCAGCAGCAGCAGTCTCACTTAGGAGCTTGCTAGAAATGCAGAACTTTGGGCTCCACCTCAAAACAACTGAATCAGAACCTAGGCTCTTCACATATTCCCAATAAAGTGTGAGAAACATGGTTTGAGTGGATCAGTAAATGCCTGCCATGAAGAGATTTCATCAGAAGGCTCCATGGACTAATGATTTTTCACCTCGAGTTGGTCAAACTGTAAGGGTGTAAGGGTGATCTTGTTGCCACAGCTATCATCCCTTTGATGAACAGAGCTAATCGGGTGATCTCCTGGCTAAGTAGGGGACTCCTCACTCCCATTCCAGGTATGGGTACCTTCCCTTGAAGCTGCAAATGAGTTTGAAGAAGGCGCTCTTTTTCAAGAGGAAAAGACTTCTTCAACCAGGAGTATAGGCAAGCTTATAGACTCTTTGGTAAAATACACACATCCTATTACAGGGAAGGAAAAGTAATCTTTCTCAACAAATATGTGTATGAACAACATAGAACCAAAAGACCAAAACCATTTGTAGTCTTCATTCTCTCATTCAGTAAATATTTAGTGAACATATACTACGTGCTGAACTCTATTTTAGGTGCTGGATATACAGCATGGAAAAAACAAAAGTCCCTGCCTTAATGGAGTTTACATCTTGGGGACAGAGACAGATAGCCAATAAGTATATAATATGGCATCCATGAGAGTGCTCTAAAGAAAAATAGAGTGGGGGAGCCCTCTATTTAAGAAGGGCAATTAGTGTGGGCCTTTCCAAGGTAAAGACACTTGGGAATATCTGAATGAAATGAATATCTGAATATCTGAATGAAATGAGGAAGCAAGCCATTCAAACTATTTGGAGGAAGAGAATTCCAAGCACAGGAAATGGCTAATGCAAAGGCCTTGAAGTAGGAACACACATAGAGTGTTTAAGACCAAAGAGTGTGGTTGGAGAAGATAAAGCAAGAAAGAATGGAATGAGATGAGACTAGAGAGGCAAGTGGAACCAAAACATGTTGGGTCTTTCAGAAACTTAAATTTTATGCCAGGTGTGACAGGAACCATTGCAAAGGTTTTGATCAGAGGACTGACATGATATGACTTACATTGGCTCTCCTTGGCTGCTGTGTGGGGAATAGACTCCAAGGCAGTGGTCCTCAACTTTTTTGGCACAGGGACTGGTTTAACGGAAAACAAATTTTCTTCGGAGCTCAGTAACACAAGTGATAGAATGGGCTGTAAACACAGATGAAGTTTCCCTTGCTTGCCTGCTGCTCACCTCCTGGTGTGTGGCCCAACTCCTATTAGGCCACGGGGTGTAGGTTGGAGACCCCTGCACTAAGGAGCAAGAGTGGAGGCAGAGAAGCCTAATAAAAGTCTGCAAAAGAGTATGGTTGGTTTAGATTAGGACAGTCATGGTGGTGGGGTGAAATGAGGTCCAACAAACTTAGCTTCCCTATCAAATATTATTTAAAAGGTTGTTACCAAGTGACTGAGGTTTTTTTTTTTTTTTTAATCTTGGCTGGAAAACTGGCTTAAATGTAAAAAACAAAGAGTAGGAATAATAGGACTTCTCTAGGTTGAGCAATGCTAAACGAATACGCTGGGAATCAGTTTTATTTAAGATTTCATAAGTGATGTTTAAAATAGGGATACTTTGAGGCATTTCTTGGTACATAAATTATACTTTCCTTTCCAGATAGTGAAATGTCATGTCAATAGAGAACATCTCCTAGACCATTTCTAAAACTATGTAAGTAAGCTGGAAAGTGGCAGGTGTCTTAACATATCACCAAGTGTAAGGCAGCTCACATAGGGGAATTCTGATGATAGCTGTAAGACAATGGACTCTGAATTGCCAGATGCCACCAAGGAAAGGGATCTAGAAATTGAAGTAAATTATTCCTTCAAGACGTCAGTTCTTCTAAAATCCAAAAGACCAGCAAAAGTTCTGTGCCATCCAGAGTAAAGACAAAAACACCAGTTTCAACAAAATCTCAGGACATCTCTCTTAGGGCTCTGTGTGCAATGCTGGTTACAGCATCCTAAGAGGAAAAGAAGAAACGCAGGTAAACTGACTGAAAGGATAGAGGCGGTTTTGTTTGATGGGTTAAATGCCCATAAAGAAGGTAAGATGAAAGTCTAAAAAAAGCATGAAAGACTTAGAGACAGTAAATATGTCCCTTTTCACACAATCATAAAATTCAAAAAATCATAAAATTACAGGACGAACGAAGCTTGAAAATGGGGGTAATGTCCATGTAGAAGGATGTCATTGGAGGTTATATAAAAGAAGGTCTCTCTTTAAATGCGGGTCATTAGGTATTCTCCAGTACATAGAAGGCCATGGGGTAGCAGTAAATAGAGTAGGCTGCTGGCAACCAGCCCACCTCCATAATCCTTTGTTGGGACAAAAGCTACTCTGGACTAGTGAGTACTTTCCCTCTTCTCCCAAATTATCATGGAATATAACCACAGAAATTCAAAAAGAGCCAGAATCACTGAAAAGATAGTCAGTGGATTTAAAACACTAATATTAGATCTCCTGAGTCAAAATTAGATTGAAAATAAATTCAAAAGTGAAAACTTTATAGTAGGTTAATAAAGGAAATTAAGGATATTGGGGAGGGGTATGTCCTTAATCTTTGTGATTGATGCCATAGAGGTATTCTATATCCTCGAGAGAAAGGGTACTTGGTAATCTGAATTGAGGGGCTGGGATTTAGCTCAGTTGGTAGAGCGCTGCGCTGCAGTCTCTGAGGTCCTGAGTTCAATTCCCAGCACCGCAAAAATGGGAGAAGGACCTGGCAATCCACTCCCAAGGCAATCCTGAAACAGTCAGCTATTGAAACCCCATGAGGGGCTCTATGAGGCGGACTTGACTCGACGGCACCTAACAACAAATAATCTGAACTGAGTAGAAAAAATAAGAACATACTCTAAGCACTATTTGTTGGCGTCTAGGTTCTCATAGAAAGTAAGACTATGGATTGAAACCACAGCACAAGTTCTCTAATAGTGTTCAGTTGACAGAAGAAAGGGAGATTCTAATGAATCAACTGTTACGGGTTGAACAGTTACAATCCAGGGGCTATGCCGCACCAATCTTTCTTCCAAGAAAAAAATATGAAATTGGCATCTTAAGGGAACGAGGAAGGGGAAGGTAATAACAAAAATGTCATTGAGTTGGGAGGTGTTAAAAACGGTCCACAACCATCACATGGGCTCTTATTTTTAGGTCAAAGATTTATGTATATCAATATACGCTATGCTCTCTCCTTCCAAAAAATATTAAACTCAGGACCTGCATTCCCCGTACGTCTTTTTAAGTTATTATTATTTTTTTATTTTTACCTGTTTCTTTCCTCCCGTGGGTAGGAACTTTCAGCCCCGCCTTCCTGCTCATCCAAGCTCCGCCTTCCCGGTCCACCTGTGTGCCCAGCCCTTGACGTTGCCGTTGGGCTTCAGCGGCCTGCAGGATTCCTGTTCCCGATTGGTCCACCCGTCCACGGCCTGCATAGCCCACCAATTGCAACGGCGGTGGGTGGGAGGGTGCCCACATCCAAGATGGCGCCCCCAGGAGCTGGGAGCGGGTGACCGGCGGCGGGGAAGCGGCCTGGGTTGGCCCTCAGATTGCGGGGACCTGGGGGTATCTTGCTGGGCAGCCCCCTGGCCCGCCTTCCAGGGCTTCCCTGGGCCAGAGCAATGGCCACCGAGAACAGCAAGCAGTTTTGGAAAAGGAGCGCCAAGCTGCCGGGAAGGTGAGCCCAGGACGCTGAGAGGGGGACGGGATTGGACCAAACCCTTCCAGATCCTAAACCCTAAATCCCGCGGGCCTTGCGCGCCACCGAGGCCAGAAGATTGGTTTGGGGAAACCCGGGCTGGGTAAGCTGGGGCCGCCTGGCGGTGGAAGGCCAACTGTCAAGCACAGGAACTGGTAGCGAGTTTTGGGGACGGCTGGATGTAGTGTGCAGACCAGAGTCTCGGGGCGGAGGGCTCAGGAGAGGTGACCTCAGCTGGGAGGTAGCCGAAAACTGAGTGTAGGGGCCATGGAGTTTGGTGAGTAACTTGGGTCTGTCCTGGGCTGGGCGGTGCATCCCCAGAACTCCTTACTTTAGACAGAACTCCTTCTCAGGGGTCTCTCCCAAGCACAGGTGGTTGCTTGCCCCAGGATAGCTCTTGCCTTGATGCCTAGTTCAGCTCTTACGAATTTTTCTCCTGGATTCCCAAAGGGTTCCGGTGGGAGTTTAGGGCCGCCTGCGGGAAAAGTGAGGGCAACTCTCAAGCCTGACCTTACTTTATAGAGTTTGCACTTTTTCAATGGGAATTCTTACAGGGTGAACACAGAATTAAGGTTATCCCTTTGGTACTTTTTAAGGCTTTGTCCAACCCAGAGTAACCTCTTACCTCTGCGCGGCAGTATTCTTTTTGTGCAAATGTACTAAATTCTTTTATTCTTCAGATTTTTGGAGAGCAGCCCTTTACAGCTACACTCCATCCCCTTCTCTATGTATGTTGACATCCTTAGCAATTGTCCATCTGTCAGTCTGTTGGTTTACGGTTTCAATTTGTTTTGGGCAGAGCACTGAAAGTAAAAGGAGTATGTGTTTCACTTATGAATTTAAGATTCCTGCCAGCCACATACTACTTTGATAGAATTTGTGTTTGGTTATGCCCCACATGCCACTTTTCCTGATTAATTTTGGTCTTTTCCTTCTTGGATCAACCTTTGACCTGTGGCTTTTCTTTTTTCTTTTAACTAGAGAGAAATGAGAGTCAGTAGTGCCTCTGTAACTGTCTTATTTAAGATCCTATTAGACATATGGAGAATAGGGTAGGAATCGTTGTTTAGTAATACATATTGTAGTAACACACAAGGGAATGCAAAGATAGTTTCAGATTAAAGTGCTGTGGAATTACGTTGTTAATGTCAGTGCTAATGATGTTCTGCTGTTTTTAGATAAACACCACTTCCTGCCATCTGATTTCTTTTCCTGTCTGGTTTAGTGAGCTCCCCAGTTGTGATAACTGCTGTTGTTTGGGGTTTTCCATAGAGAGATCATTACGTTTTGATGTCCTAAGTTTATAATTAGTGGGAAAACGTGCTATCAGGAAACAACATAGTAGATAAAGGGAAGCTAGCCATGGTGGCACACATCTGTAATCCCATCACTTGGGAGGCTGAGGCAGGAGGATCATGAGTTCCAGGCCAGCCTAGGCTACATAAGGAGACTTTATCTTTCAAAAAGAAAGAAAAGAAAAGAAAAAGATGAGAGATGGCATGGTCTTTTGTTCCTTTTGACTGCCAGTTCTATTAATTATTTTATGTTTTCTATATTTCTTCTACTGGACTACAAGAGCAGGTAACTCAGCTTTTTTTATTTTTTTCTGTGGCACTGGGGGTTGAACCCAGAGTCTTGCGCTTGCATGCTTTGCAAGTGCTGGACCACTGAGCTGCACCCCCAGCCCATTTTTTTGTTTTTCACTTTTTGAGACAGGGTCTCGCTAAATTATACAGACTGCCTCTGGATTTGAATTTGTAATCCTCCCACCTCTGCCTCCCAGATCTCTAGGATTACAGGCACATGACACCATGCCTAGCTAGTGCAGCTTTTTTAAAGCACTGCTTTTGTGAAGTAGGAAGAAGAGTCTTTTTAATTTCTTTAAGTTTCTGACTTTTTTCATTTGGGAGAATATAGAGGAAAAGAGGAGAGAACTTTTGTTTTCAGAAAGACTTGGATTATTATTTCTGCTCTCCTGCGTGAAGAAGGGCAAATGATTGACTTAATTTTTATTATTTCAGCTCTCCTGCGTGAAGAAGGGCAAATGATTGACTTAATTTTCCTAGGCCTCAGTTTCCTTATCTGTGAAATGAGGACTAAAAATGCCTTCCTCAGGGTTACTGTGAGGACTACATGAATCACCCTATTTGTAAAGAAATTAGGACAGTGTTTACTTGTTGTTGTTGTTAGGTGCCGTCGAGTCGGTATCCGACTCATAGCGACCCTCTGTACAACAGGGGAAACACTATTGTCAGTGCTTCTCTGCTGTTCATAGGGTTTTCAATGGCAGATTGGTTTTTGGGAGGGGGTTGCCAGGTCCTTCTCCCTAAGTGTTTGTTTAGCACATTATAATTGCTTCATAAATAGTAAATATTAATATTGCTGTTATTAGAGGAAGTTAACATTTTAAAGAGTTTCTCAGATCCTTCCCCCAGTACTAGTTATTTGTCTTGTTTATTCTTAAAAGTATTAAAATGTTGCCACAGTTCATAATAGTGTTTAGTATATGGCTTGTTGAAGAGAAATATTGTTCAGCTGTGTGCTTTTAGCAGGGAAGCCCAGGAGCTCCTCATTGTGGAGAAAACTAAGGTTCTTTTAGGTAGAAGGGCTGGGATTTAGCTCAGTTGGTAGAGCGCTGCGCTGCAGTCTCTGAGGTCCCGAGTTCAATTCCCAGCACTGCAAAATTGGGAGAAGAACCTGGCAATCTACTCCCAAGGCAATCCTGAAACAGTCAGCCATTGAAAACCCTATGAGGGTCGCTATGAGTCGGAAACCGACTTGAAGGCACCTAACAACAACAACAACATTTAGGTAGAAGGTGCTTCGGTTTAAGAAAAATGTTAAGGTATATCCTTAAGAATAGAACTTTTGTATCTGAATTCTTTCAGTCTTGGAGAAGAAAAACTTTCTCCTGTGTAAAGAAATGACATAAATGACCATCTATTAGGTTCATGACAACATAGAAATGGAACTAGTATATTCTTCACAAATTGAAAGGTAAAAAAATCAAAGCATTGACATGTTACTTTCAGTTTCTTTGATCATGATCCGGTGGCAACAAATGGGAATTTTCTTAAATAAAATAGTCTGACTTCAAAAATGAGTGAAGGATTCTTTTTTAAAATAACAGTCTTATTGAGACATAATTCACATGCTGTAAAATTCACCCTTTTAAAGTGTACACTTCATTAGTGTTTAGTATATTCATCTAAAGCAGGCATGTCCAAACTATGGCCTATGTGGCCCAGCTAGTAATGTTGCCCCACAAGATCTTTTAACATCGTGTGGCTTTTTTTTAGCATTTCTTTTCTTTGTGAGCCCCCCTTTATTATGAATATGCATTAACTATATTATATAATTTATGTGCAGCACAAGACAACTTCTTTTTACTCAGTGTGGCCAAAGGAAGGCAAAAGTTTAGATACCCCTGATCTAGAGTATAGATAGTTTTGTCCAACCATTACCACTAATTTCAAAATATTTTTATCATCTACCCCCTCACAAAAGAAACCCATATTCATCGGCAGTCACTTTCTCTCATGGTTTGAATGACCTGAAGGTCATTTGCCTTAACATTAGGTCACCAGTTGGTGGTGCTGTTTGTGGAGGTGAAATTCTTGCTTTGCAGAAGTAGCTTCCTTGGGGCAGGCCTTTGGAAATTTTTACCGGGACCCATGTCACTATTTACTCTCTGCCTCCTGCTCTGAGATGCCATGAGGTCATTTGTCATGGACTTGGTTGGCTGCCTGCCTAGATGCCTGGCACACCACCATGCCTTGCCACCATTATGGACTGATCCTCTAACTGTGAGCTCCTAATGCACCTTTTCCTCCATAAGGATTTTTAAGTTGGTTTTTCTGCTACAGCAATGACAGTTGATTAATGTAGCATGCCTCAGTACTTTATTCTCTTTTATGGCTGAATAATAACTTCATTGTATAGAGATGCCATGTTTAGTTTATCCATTCATCAGTTGATGGATATTTGGGTTGTTTCTACAATTTGGCTACTATGAATAAATCTTCTATGAACATTCATGAACAAGTTTCTGTGTGGACATGTTTTCTATTCTTTTCAGTATATGTAGGATTGAAATTGCCTGTTCATATGGTAACTTGATGGAAATAAACATCTTTTTAAGTTCTTCAGTTATTCATAAGAGTCCCATGTAGTTAATACATCAAGTAGTCATTGTGTTGAAGAGTGGGAAGATAGGCAGTTAAGAACTGCAGATTCTGGAACTTGACTGCCTGGGTTCAAATCCTAGCTCTACCACTCTCTAGCTGTGTGACCTGTGGAAGTTAACTTCTTTGTGCCTCAGGCTCCTCATCTGTAACGTGGACACAGAGTATCTAACCCATAAGGTATTATGAGGAAGAAATGAGATAACCCAAAGCAGATAGTAAGGAAGTACTCAGTAATATTAACTATTATGAGAATAATAGTTATAATAGTATGTCCAATTTTTGTTCTCTCCTCTTACCTTAGTTTATGTAACTGGAATTGAAAAATTCTGATCGGTGGTGTGTTTGGGCCCCTAAGTGAATGCTGGGCAGAGGTGAAAAAAACACCACCATCCATTGTTAATTAGCCCATTGGTTTGTGGAGACACAGAGAAGCCTGATGTAGGGTAGCTGTGGCAATCAGGTGTTCATTAGTAGCAAGGAATATGATTTTGAACAGTGTTCCTCAAACTCCATTGAATCATCTGGTCATGCTTCTAAAGCTTCCAATTCAGTAGGCCTGGGGTAAGATCCAAAAAGTTGAGTTTCTGACAAGATCCCAAATGCAGCAGCTGCTGCTGATCCAAGGGCTACACTTTTAAGAGCCACTAAGAAGAGAGTCCTGAATTAGACTGAGAGAAACATAAATTCTGGTACTGGGGGCTTTTGCTATAAGAATCTTGAGCAACTAGTGCATTTCCACTTGGTGGCCTAATAAGTGTCTCATACTTAACGTTTCCAGACAGCACTCTGGGTTTCCCATCCACCCACCTCTGCAGAGCTGCTCTGTCCATCTCACTTAGTGGTCCCACCGTTCACCAGGTTCCTCAGGCCCCAAATCCTAATGTCTGTGATTTTTTTCTGCTTGCCGCATGCTGTTGGTCTGCAAGTGCTACTGGCATGTCAGAATATATTCTGAAGTTGAGCTGTTCTCTCCACTTCCACCCCTACTACCTGGGATCAAACTCAGTCTTCTCTTGCCTCCTCTACTGTTCTTGCCTCCTGATTGGTCTCCTGCTTCTCTTCTTGCCCCTCTCCAGGCCTCACACTAGGGTTTAGAATAAAATACAAGTTCTATAAGTCTTCCAGACTTTCATGCCTTCATGGTTGGAAAGACAGACCAAGTTAAGGACTGTGGGTCTTTTTTTTTTCCCCTCCTTATGCTGGGGGTTGAACCTAGGGCTTCAAATGTACAAGGCAAGTGCTTTCCGACTGGTCTACACCCCCGCTGGACTTTGATCTTAAATCTAAGAGCAAGGGGATGCCATTAGAAAATTAGTGAGGGGTGTGAATCTATCAGGTTTGCAAATCTTTTTTTTTTTTCTTCAGTATTTCGGGGTTGAACCCAAGGCCTCATACTTTGCAAGTGCTCTACCACTAGACTATACCCTCAGCCCATTTTTAATTCTTTGTTTTTTATCTTGAGACAAGGCCTTGGTAAATTACTCAGGCTGCCTCTACCCTCAAACCTGCCATCCTTCTGCCTCCACTTCCTGAGTTGCTGGGATTACAGGCATGAGCCACTGTGCCTGACTGGATTTGCAATGATTAAAATGTCATTCTGAACCTGGAAAGTAGATCAGTGGCAGAGCACTTGCCTGGCATTGTGGAGGCAACCCAGATGCCCTGGGTTCAGTCATCAACACCAGAAAAAGAATCATTCTGACCACCCTGAAAAAAAGGGCATGGACCATTGTTTTTAGTGGTTTTAGGACATCTCACATCCTTGACCCTTGCCCATTAAGTGGCAGGAAGGCCACCAGGTATTGGGACAAACATCCTTCCCACACACCTTACATATTTCCACACACTGCAACTCCTCCCTTAGGCTCCATGAAGAGGAGAGCATGTGTAGGCAAGTTAGGAGGGCACTGTATTGAGTAGTGAGAAAGATGATAATGGCTTCGGATGAAGGCTCAATCTAGGCTGGTGACAATAGAGATGGAGAACAGTGGTCAGGTTTAGAAGATCAGTAAGTCTTGGTAAGTCATTAAATTTTTCTTATTAGATTTTTTTTCAGTTAATGTACAACAGTGGATTTTATATTTCCGTTACATTGCTCATGTTCACATCCCCTTTACCCTCTCATGAACCCCTCCCCATTTGATCTCTTTCCTCCCCATCAGTGGTCCCCTCTTCTGCTTTAATGTTGTGTGTGTGTCTGTGTGTGTGTGTGTCTCCAGATTTTACCTTTGAGAGCAAAATATGTGGTGGTATTTCTCTTTCTTTCCCCCATTGCCCTTTGTTATTATTCCCTGCCCTTCTCTTTAGTCTCTCTTCTCCCCCTGTCTACTTTCATGACATGTATATTAAAATGTTGAATACATATTGAAATCTAGCATCCACATATGAGAGAAAACATCCAATGTTTGTCTTTCTGGATCTGGTTTATTTCACTTGAAATGATGATCTCTAGTTCTATCTATTTTCCAGCAAATGCAATAATTTCATCCTTCTTTATGGCTGAATAAACCCCATGGTGTATCTATATCACATTTTCCTTATCCATTCATTCCATATCTTCCATTGAGTCCATATCTTGGCTAAAGAATATGGAATGCTTCTTGAATTTGCATGTCCTCCTTGCACAAGGGCCATGCTAATCTTCTTTGTGTTGTTCCAGTTTTGGTATATGTGCTGTTGAAGCGAACAATAAATCATTAAATTTAGGTATTAGGGAAGAACAAGGTGCCAAGGCAGTGTCATTCCCAGGTTTCAATTGAGGTGGTGCTATATCTTCAGAGAAAAAACAAGTTTTAGGACAAAATACTGAACTACCCCATGCTCAGTTTCCATACCTATGAAATGAGAGGATTAGATTAAGTGAGCATTAAGATTCATGCCAGTTCTGAAGTTGAGTGTTAAATTTACACTTACCAGCTCCAACTCACATGTAGGATAGGATAGCTTTCTTGCTCTGTCATACTGGGCATCATTGATACCCAAGAGTAGATTTGAGAGTGTTGGGGCTGAAGGTGGGCTCTTCTATTTTCTAATTTTGAAAGTAGTGATTGGCTGGCCTGGATGAACATCAGAGTGTTGTGCACTTGTTCTAAAATATTAGAACCCAAGACTAAGACCACTGTAGATGAGGAAACTGAGACCAGAGCTGGGAAGTGACTTGACCCGAACCATAATGCAAATTTCTTCACTCCTGGTCCAGTGAGTGCTCTTTTTACTGCTTCTTCCTTCCCTCAGTCTCTGATAAAATTAAAACACCCTCTGGCGTGGCACTGCATTGCATTCCTGTAATCCCAGTGACCTGAGAGGCTGAGGCAGGAGGATTGCAAGTTGGAGGCCAGAACAAGATCCTATGTTAAGATAAAAAATAAAAATAAAGGACTGGGGGTATGATTCAGTGGTAGAGCACATGCCTAGCATGTGTGAGACCCTAGGTTCAACTGCAGACCTGCAAAAACACAAAGGGGGGTGGGGAGACACTCTCTGTCACAGCAGTTCCTCCAGCCCAGGGTTATGGACCCTTTCAATGAAAAGAAATGGATGAGACTTGGAATAAGAGAGACAAATACAGGCCTAGCTCATACTTCACATTCTTATTTCCAAACCTGCTTGGAAGGGCTTCACCTTTTTTTCTAGGAAAATGTTTGTTATTAAAATCAAAGAAGCATTGACTAAGGACTAGGGATATAGCCTGAGAAGCCTTGGATTCAATCCCTAGCACTGGGAGAAAAAAAAAGCTAAGAAAAGTGGCTAATCTTGAATTGTTTAGGCACCCATGTATTCTTCACTAACTTCTGCCTGCCATTTGGTCATTTTTCATAACATTAATGAATGTGATAGTAGACTCAGTGTAATAGTCCCTGTTTATCTGAGCAGGTACATTACAACCTAGTCTGGGCTTGGAAATGTTTTTACTGATAAAAGAGACTAGAAGATAATAATTGTCACTGAAACAACATAGATCCCCAGTTCTGGAAGACTTCCATGGAGTGCAAGTGTGAACCCGAAGCACTTGCCAACATGTTTGACATTTATATTGGATAGCTCTATTCCCGTGTTTGCGTCAGCTCCTTAGTCAGCGCCAAACACCTGTTGGTTTTTCCCACCAAGGTTTTTGCACTGTTGCAACTCGATAAAGCAGCTATGCCAGTGCATTTTGTGGTATTAGTTTTGATAGAGAATGACAGAGCTTGAGTTCAGTGTTGGCTGACTTTTGTTTCTGTTGCAGCACACCCATGGCATGGCTCTGCTTGTGCAGTATGATTCTCTGAGCTGCAGCATGAGCTGCAGCATGTTGGTGTCAAATTTTCAGGTCTAGCTAGTGAGGCATCAGCTTAAGCAGGGCCTGGGTTTTGTAGAGTTCTGATCTTCACTCACTAAGTATTAAGTGCCTGATGGTGGGTGTCATATTCTGCTAGGCAGTGAGGGAACTGCAGAGAAAGACTACTTTCTAGAAGCTGAAAATCTGCTTGGCATTGGGCTTCTCAGGGTGAGGTTGCTGTGAATGATTTTCTGGTTTGTTTGTTTTTTTCCCACCACTAAGCATATTTTTCTTTTGTAATCAGAAAAACTTAAAAGCAGAGCTGGGTGAAAACGCCTTAAGTGAAAACAGCAAGGCATGGAATGATGCCTACAGGGCTAGGGGTTTAGCTCAGTGGTGGAGCATTTGCCTCACATGAGTGAAGCACTGGGTTTGATCCTCAGCACTGCAAAAAAATAAATAAATAAATAAAAATATATATGCATTGTATACATGAATTGTCACACTGTACCCCATAAATATGTGCAGTTACCATTTGTCAGTCAACGAGACTATATTTTTAAAATAAGTTACTTTTTAAAAACATGACAGTGGACGTAAGGGATTCCCTCCAACTTGAAAATAGGGGTTACCTCTTGGGGATGGAGGGAATGAAAAGGGGATTGCAACTGGGATGTCAGTGGTCTCTGTAATGCTTTATATTCTTAAATGTGACAAACGTTGACATTTGTGAAATCAGATTGATGGGTTCATGGATGTTTGTTATATATTACTCACTGTACTTTGTGATCGAAAATGTCAAATGCTTTTACACTTGTGTTAGAACAAGTGCCTTTAAAACTTTTGTTAGAGATAAGATACCCATAAAATTAAGTAAAATTTAAAGCAGCATTAAGATTTAGCAAATTAAGTCATGCAGAACAAAATGTAGTGTATAGGGATACATATGTGGAAAACAAAACTATAAAAAAAGGAATATGAAAAATGCCAGATTCAATAGAGTGGCTTCCTGAAAGGAAGGGAGGGAGGGAGGAGCATGCCAAAGGTTTCTACTGCATAATGTCTTATTTCTTAAGCTGAACACCTACCTGAATGTGCCTTATATTATCACCTAAATCAACTTGTTAGAAATATATCCAAGTCCTGATTTGTGTAAGGGAATCAGAGAGGGCATGGATTAGTGGTTGCTGGGGAAAGTCTCATTGAAGATGTAAAATTTGAGAGAGTGTTGCAGGATGGATGTAATTTTGAAAAGAGATGTAGAAAATAGAAAAGCATTCTGAATAGGGAAAAGAGCCTAGTTTGATAATTAGGCTGTGTTTGGAAGGTGAAGTGGAGACCAGCTTTCTCTTAGAGGTAAGTTTAGGTTTGAGAGAAGTGGGGATGGCACAGGCTGATAGGTAAATTATAAATGTCAGGAAATGCAGCAAAGTAACTTTTGGGCTCTTTTAGTCTATCTTCATTTAACCTCTGTGATCATTTTGCCTTGTCTTTCTTTTCTAACTTCTTGCTTGTCTTTTTTGAGGTGCAATAAACTGATTTATTATACAAAGTGTTCCAGGCTCAGATACATCATGATTTAGTTCAAGAACATGTTAACAAATCCAATTTGGGCTTTGATACTTTTGCTGATGAAGTCCATCATTTATCTTGGCCTTTCTGGCTGTGCCAGCACATTGGACTGACATCTTTAAAAAATAGTCTGCTGTGATTTTTAACATTCCATTCCTAGGTAATTGATGGCCTCTGACCATTAAACTTGCACAATTAGGTTTGCTTTTTCTCTGCATGAATTACTGGCAGGTAGTAATGCTCTTCTTGCAGAGGAGATCTAAGGATATAGTCAGCAAATGTAACTGCCCTGTTGGGGTCTTCCTACAGAATTTATCATACCCTCATTTTATGTTTTACTAACAGAATAGCTTGTGGACTTGGAGAATTCAAATGTACTAGTTGTAGGGTATTTTTAAATGCTATGACACAAATAAATGGTCCATTTGTTTTTTTTTCGGGTTGGGTTGTAATTTTTGTTTAAGCACCCTTCCCGCTGTCTCCCCCCAACACCCCCAACATGTAAGCCAAACTTTCCCTTTACTCTTTGGTTCTTTTTTTTTTTTTTCCTGTCCTTTCCCTCTGCCTAAGAAATGCTTTAGACACATTAAATTAGTAGTGTTTGCTTTTCAAAGTTTGTGTTCCTGTACTAGTATTTGTAATCATTACTTTATAACCTTCCAGAGAGTTTAGGAGTAGAGAGTCTTACAGCTAAAAAGATAGGGGCCATATCCCCAACTAAAGATCATACATAAGAAGAGACCCTCTGAGCTCTTAGTAGAAGTCAATGTGGAAATGACTAAGTTGCCACATTTTTATTTAGAAGTATACTTGGGATGACCTCTGCTGTGTGAAATAAGGTAAACTTATTCCATTTTCTAAATTTGGGTAAGGATTAAGTTATAAAAGTGGGAGGGAGTAATCCAAGATTCCTTGACAGTGAGCACTTGTCAGGTAGTGTTCTTATGTTTGCTAATCTACCTCACTAACTGCTTACCATTAAGTGAGTATTACCACCCACCAGGGATTGTGTTAAAGGGTTTTTGCCACATCATCCATTTTAAACCTTTTAGATTGCTTAATTTCTTTCTTTCTTTCCTTTTTTTTTTTTTTTTTTTTTTTGTGTGTGTGTGTGTGTGTGTGTGTGTGGTACTGGGGGTTGAACCCAGGGCTTTGACCTTGCATGCTCTGCAAGTGCTGGACCACTGACCTGCACCCTCAGCCCATTTTTTTACTTTTTGAGATAGGGTCTCCCTAAGTTACGCGGACTGCCTCTGGTCTCGAACTTGCAATCCTCCTGCCTCTGCCTCCCGAGCTGTTGGGATTACAGGCATGTGCCACCACACCTGGCTCTTAATTTATTTCTTATAAAGGTGATCTTTGTATATGATACTGAATCAGAAAGGTACAAAAGGGAAAGCAGTCTCCTTGGAGCAGCTGCCTCCAGTCATGGGCCTCCTCTTCCAAAGCACTGCTACTGTGTCTTCTGTATTCTGGGATAAGTCTGTGAATTTATTGACCTAGTCATGTATCAATGTGTATGTAGATTTTAAATATTTTTACAAAAATGGTGTCATTATACATATAGTTCTACATCTGTTTTCAGTTAATGTTTGAGTTTATTTCACGTCAATGGGTGTAGAATTGCCTCATTCCTTTTAAAAGACATGCTGTAATTCCAACTGGTTACACATGAGACAGAAACTATATTACATGCTGTTTGCAAATTTAAAAACCAGATCTTTCTAAACAAGATCAGTATGTTTATTATATGATACATATGATGTCATGAAAAGAGACAGAACAGAGAGGATTTTGTACATTTCATGTATGTAATCCAGTCCTTTTTCTATTTCTTGGACAATTTTTAAATTTAATAAATAGTTCTGTCTTATCCTATTAAAATAAATGAACTTGCTTTATGTTCATAAATTTGCTGAGAGTGGACTTGCTGAAATGTGATGGTTTGAAAAATTGCATTTTAGCTCCTGATTTTCAGCCAACTAGTTGAAAGTTAATCATTGATAAGTGGAGAAGAGAGATTAAAAAATGAAATAAACATGGTAAATAAACATGTTTTCTCAGCAGGGGATTTAAAAGAGCCAGTCTTCCTCATTTGAGGCTCTGAGCCTGGCTTTATCATGACTCAATATAGAATGTAGGGAAAAAAATTAAGTGGCATCTTTGGATGATTGGATTATGGCTTTGTTTATATTCTTTGATTTTCAGCATGATTCAAATGTGTATAATGACCCTATATTAAATAATTACAAAAATAAAAAAAGATGTGCTGTAATTTATTTAAACAGTTCTCTGTAAATAATCTTTTTTCTTTTAATAGGTGATTTTTGCCAATTTATATTTATTGGAATAACTGACATATTTGGTCTTAGTTCTATTTTCAATATTTTCTTTTTAAAAAATCTCTCACTATATGGTCTTTGCCTATTTTAGAGAGCATGCATATGTATATTCTGATCAGCGTATGCATACCCTAAGTTTTTTGAAGTGGGTATGTCTGTTCATAACTCACTTGCAGTGTGCAAGTTCCTTAGGTCACTTTTCCCTTGATATATAGTGTTGCTTCACTGTTTTTGGGCTCAGTGAGCCTTTAAAGAAGGTGATATTCCCATTTTACAGATGAAAAAGTTGGCTCAAAGGAGTCATAATTTGGTGCAGGTTCACAGTGTTATTAGGTGATAAAACTGTCATTTCACTCCACTCTCTCCAATTCCTAAGCCTATTATCTAGGCTGGGGATGTAGCTCAGTGGCAGAGTATTTGCCTAGCATGCACAAGGCCCTGAGTTCTATCCTCAGTATTGGAAAACAAACAAATAAACATTATCTTTCCACACTGCCATCTTTATAGATAGGACTTCCTAAAAGCCAGATATGTAAGGCACTGAAACTTCACTAGGGAAAATGAACATCATCAAAGACTTTCTTAAAAGGGCAGGCTACTATCTTTTGGGATTGCTTGGGTGTAGTTGCTCTGGGAAGTAACCTGTTTCTCAAAAGCCCACCCAATTTTGTGATACAGATTGTACTTGGCCAGTATATTTAGCTTCCTGACAACCTGTTGCTGCTCTTTTTCTTTTTCTTTTTTAGCATCCAGCCTGTGTATGGAGCACAGCACCCTCCTCTGGATCCTCGACTCACCAAAAAGTAAGCCAAGACATTTTTTTTTTCTTGCATCTACTTCTTCCATCCCTGCTCCCTCTCCTCTTTTGTTGAAATAACAATTTCCACTGTGACCTTCTCTATCTTGTCCTCTGCCCTGTTTCGGACCAAGAGATGATCAATCTTTTTACCTCCAAATGGTCCATTACCAAATGAGAAATTAACTCATGTGAGAGATTTTGTGTTTTCCTACATTGGGAACTGATATACAGAGTGTTTGGCATTATATTCTCTTCGCTTTTCAAACAGTCTTTGTTGAATATTGTTCCTGAAACCAGATTATTGATGATTCCTCCACATCTTCCAACAGGAGCTCTGGTTTCTAAGACTTACTGCTTCTGAATACAAGTAGGCCTGCCTCCTGTCCCTCACGTACACCAGGCAAATAGTATACAGCTGTCATCTGGCATTCTTCAGGTTATCTTTCTCTGACATACTTGAGGAGTCCAGGCATATGTACAATAGCTATAGAAGCCCCTGAGGGCTATTTCTCTAGTAAAATTCTAATAAATTATTTTCAAACACAGCAGATGGATACTATAGTTAAATCCAGAATGTGTAGGTATGTCCCCCCTCCAACCCCCTAATTATCACTTTAATTCAGCTTTCTCTTGTGTGCATCATTTAGCCACAGTAAACTTAAATGAAGCGGTAGGTCATCTCAGATTTTCTCACTTTTGCTTCTGTGTTTGGCATGCTTAATCTTAGAGACTTGCTTCTGGGATGGCTATAGTTTATAATGATTGCTGAATGATTTGGGAGGTTTTGCCCTCCCAGGGTCTGTGTAATAATATCACAAAAGTGCTCCTTGGCTTGCACCTTCTTCCTTCATAGTCAGTGGAGAAGTGCAGAGAATGTGCGGTTGTGATACCAACTCTGTGGCATTCTGGAAAAGGCAACATGTGGAGACAGTAATAAAGACCTGTGGTTGCCAGGGGTTGAGGGTGGGGAGAGGGACAAACAGGAAGGATTTTTTAGGGCAGAAACTATAATAGTAGATTCATGTCATTATATATTTTTCTAAACCCACAGAATGTTTAACACCAACAGTGAACCTTAGTGCAAACTATGGACTTTGGGTGATGATGACATGTAAGTGTAGGTTCATCGGTTGTCTTGAGTGTCCCACTGTGATCAGGTTATTGATAATGGAGAAGCTGTGCTTAAGTGGAGAAGGGAGTATATAGGAAATCTCTTGCCTTCTGAATAAAATCTTACAAAAAAGAAAAAAGATAATGTACATTAAAGGGTTTTTTGTTTGTTTGTTTGTTTGTTTTTGTTTGTTTGTTTTTGCTGTAATGAAGTGTTGAACCCAGGATATCAAGCATGCTAGGCAAGTGCTCTACCACTGATCCATACTCCTAACCCTTTTTAAATTTTTTATCTTGAGAGAGAGTCTTGCTACATTGTGCAGGCTGCCTCTAGCCTCAAACTTGTGATCCTCCTTCCTCTGTCTTCCAAGTCACTGGGATTACAGGTGTGCACCACCAGGCCCAGAAGAGTATTTTGAATATCTAGAAAAAGGCTATATCAAATATATATTATGAGTATTTTAATATTTTTAAACAATGTGGCTGAATGTTGTATACTTTCTATAGTTTTAACCACAAACCTTTTGTGGTTTGGTGAGTATGTAGAAAGTACAGTCTTCTGAATTAGTATGGAAGCATGACTGCTGTTCTTTTCTGTAAGATGCTTAATTTTCAGATCAGAGACCACTATAGAGTACAGGGCAATTTCCTTGAGGGGAAGGAGTTTGGCTTTTTTATTTGTTTTTTGTTTTGTTTTGTTTTGTTTTGTTTTTGATATGGTATCTCCCTGTTACCCAGGCTGGCCTTGAACTCCTGGGATTAAGTGATCCTCCTCTCTCAACCTGCTATAGCTGACACTGCAGGCACCTGCCCCTATGCCTGGCTAGGGAATTTTGTTTTGTTCACTTAATCCCTTAGCCCCTAGAACACCATGTGGCATGTAGTAGGCACTGAGAAAATACCTATGGGATGAAAGTGTGACATTATTTAAACAAGAGGCTTTTCTTTCATGCTCCTTGGTTTGCAACTTGTATTGTATATATGTACTTATATATGTATGTGTACGTGTATGTATGTATGTATTTTTGAGACAGGATCTCATTATGTAGCTCAGGCTGGACTTGAACTCAAGCTTCTCCTGCCTCAGCCTCCCAAGTGCTAGAATTACAAGCAGGTGCCACCATATCTGCCATATTAGCTCTTCTTAAGGAAAGCATGTTTTCTGTGATATTTGTTTGACACTGCCATTACATAGGATAAATTCTGTTTCCTTGGTTTTATTGAGAGTAGACTCTGGTCTGTTGCCCAGTGTGGCAGATACTACTGATGACCTACTTGATAGTCTTCCCCACCCCTGCTTCTTCATTGCACAAGTGCCATAATTTTATTTAGATATTGAGTAAGTGGCAGTGCTCCTACGGCGGGCATTAGCATTGACAAGAGTCGGACTCAACTCGACGGCACCTAACAAACAAAAAAACAAGACAGTCTTTTGGAAGTCCCAGTGACTGGTCTAAGGTGAGCTCGTCTCATAGGTTCTGGCCACTGAGGCATAAGAGAATGTCTCCTGAGGCCGGACTAGTGGAAAGACTTTCTTTTTTAATCCGAGGGAGAACATTCTGTGAAGGAAGCCTCTTTTTTCAGGCACTCACCTTCTCCCTGCTTTTGAATGTGATGTTATGAATGTGAGATGCTGTGAACTGTAGCAGTTAACTATAACCCTGGGGAAAAGGCTGGAGATTGTAGAGGCAACAGCTCAGTGGCCTGAATCATGGTCTTAGGTATTGAAGCATCATAGTTGGATATGCTGTTACTTGTAGTGAGCAGCATTCCCATCATAGCCAGTTGGTTGGTAATAGATCCATTCCAGCATGTTTTATAATTGCCTTTATAAACAAATGTGGTTAATATTTAAATCCATAGTGCTGCGCTATGCTCTCTGAGGCCCTGGGTTCAATCCCCAGTGCCAGAAAAACAGGAGAAGGATGTGGCAATCCACTCCCAAAACAATCCCAAAACAATCAGCCATTGAAAACCCTATGAGGGTCGCCATGAGTCAGACCAACTCAACAACACTTAACAACAACAACCCATTCATTAGGCCGTGGAGTACATTTTCCCATTTTATGTTTGGATCAGGGTCACCATACCTTGTTTGCACTTGTCATCAACTAAGTGTTCCCTCATTCTGTATTTAGGGCAGGTTTTCGAGTATATCACCATATCCCAAATTGCCAAGGCAAATTATATACTTTTTTTTTCTTACTCGTTAATGATATAAACCATGGATTTGTTTGCTGATGGCTCAGCAGAGTTGCAGCCATACTTTCAGTAGAAGTAATCAGCTTTGCAAATTGGGAGGAACTTAATTGTCTCTCAATTAATTGCTTCTCTTTTTCATGTATGTGCTGGCTTGATATTAATACTTTACAACATGGGACAACATCTAGTTCTGCACCAGACTGTTTTACTATTCCAGATTGTTGCTATAAAACATTTATCACCCTTATTTTAGTACCTTTGTTGGAACATTTTTATTGCTTTCTCTGCTACATGATTATTGTTCCACTTTAAACTGTTGTTAATTACTATGTGGTTAATCCCCATCATGGCAGAAGTCTTTACATCAGGTCTTCAATTATCTAAACTGCATGAGCACAGTAAGTCATTCCCTGTTCATGTATATTGACTTCAATTTGCCAGATTATTACTATTAGTGGTAATATCAACTGCAATAATTTTTATAGCTCAGATAAAACTAGTCTTATTGCTGAGCAGCCCCACTGGCCACTTGATGGTACGACTAGCTTCTAAATGTGTTGTTTTCTGAACTGATACTAAAGTATAATAGCTCTTACTTCCAGCTACAAATCTAGTTCACATGAAGCCACACTTGTTACTAAGATAACTGGTTTTACTTGAATGTACTAAATTTCCTCACTTGCTTCACATCACTTACCAATGTCAAACATTTTTCTCAAACTTCTGTTGTGTCCTCATAAATATGTATAAATATTATGCCAACCAAAAAGTTTTAGTAAGCAGGACAACCATATCAGTAAAGTAATATAATATTATCAAACTACAGGATGACTGATCATTTGCATTCCTAACCCACAGCCACTCTTTTTCAAAATATCCTTCACCAAGTCTCACTCAAATTTGTAATTTACTATGTTTTTGAGAGTTTTTATTGTCACCTGGACCTTTTTTTCCCCTTTCAGTATTGAGGGAGGGGGTTGAACCCAGGGCCTGGTGCATACTAGCAAGAACTCTCCAGAGTCTTGCTAAGTGGCACAGGGTGCCTGTGTCCTCAAACTTGAGATCCTCCTGCCTTAGCTTCGTAAATCGCTGGGATTACAGGTGTGTGCCACTGTGCCCAGGTACCTAGACTTCTTGAATCCTTTTTTCTTTGCCACTATAAGCTCCATGACCTTTGACAAATTACTTAACCTCTTTTTTTTTTTGTTTTGTTTTGTTTGTTTGTGGTACTGGGGGTTGAACCCAGGGCCTCGGGCTTGCATGCTCTGCAAGTGCTGGATCACTGAGCTGCACCCCAGCCTTTTTTTTTTTTTTTTTAACTTTTTTCTTGAGACAGGGTCTCACTAAGTTACACAAACTGCCTCTGGTCTTGAATTTGAGATCCTCCTGCCTCTGCCTCCCAAACCTCTGGGATTATAGGTGTGCTGGGATTATAGGTGTGCTACCGCCTGGCTATTACTTAACCTCTTTAAGGCTTAGTTTCATCATCCATAAAAAGAGATATTAAGACTTACTTCACAGACTTGTGAGAAGTGCATGAGGTATCTGTGAAGGCGCTTTCTAAACCATACTTGGGCATACATTTATAAGAAAGTATGAAAGGGCCTATCAGAGACCAGTTTGATTATAACTTTGATGATGTTATCGTTAGGTGTGGTCTGACTCATAGCGACCCTCACAGGGTTTTCAATGGGTCATTGTTTCAGGATTGCTTTGGGAGTGGATTGCCACATCCTTCTCCCATTTTTGTGGTGCTGGGGATCAAACCTGGGTCCTTAGAATGTGCGGAGCAGCACTCTGCCAACTTCAAGCCACACTGTGGCATTTTTGTACTTTGGGTTAAATATGAGTTAATTGTTGTTGTTGTTAGGTGCCGTCGAGTTGATATCTGACTCATAGTGACCCTCATAGGGTTTTCAATGGCTGATTGTTTCAGGATTGCCTTGGGAGTGGATTGCCAGGTCCTCTCCCATTTTTTCAGGGCTGGGAATTGAACTCGGGACCTTAGAGACTGCAGCGCAGCGCTCTACCAACTGAGCTAAATCCCAGCCCATATAAATTAATTAGGACCATGTTAAAATGAGGCAATTGTAAACTGAAGGTAACCCCAGCTAGAATTACCTGGGTTAACTTTTTGCTGCAACTACTGGGTTCCACAGGGAAGGGAGACATTTTTCTTCCAAAGAGACCACACCCCTAGGTGTGGCTTCTTCTTTTTCAGGCTTCCTAAGTCTGACACAAGGGCTGGGATTTAGCTCAGTGGGTAAGAGCGCTGTGCTGCAGTCTCTGAGGTCCCGAGTTCAGTTCCCAGCACCGCAAAAATGGGAGAAGGACCTGGCAATCCACTCCCAAGGCAATCCCGAAACAGCCAGCCATTGAAAACCCTATGAGGGTCGCTATGAGTCGGATACCGACTCGACGGCACCTAACAACAACAA